>CABFOW010004518.1:3098-16000 GCA_902141385.1 Timema californicum
TTTCATTTAGGAGTTTATAGTTTAAATACGGTATCTATCTGATTATCCGGAACATATTAGTTCTGTAAATTTCATATTCCCCATTTTATAGTCATCGATTTAAAAACTATATTTGTTTATATCTCAGAAACTATTGGTGACCTTGGGGACTTTTACGGTATCGTTAAGGAATTTTCTCTGCTTCCTATTATTATTATTAGCACCGCGTCTTACTAACCGTTCGGGTTATACGCACTTACGCTAATGTGTAATGGTAGGGTGATTGTGAGATGAAATGGAGGACCTACAGTTTAAAGTGGTATCCGAACCACGGTAAAGGCCTGGCATTCCCCACATTCACAAGTTGTGATTAATACACGTCTTGTCAGAGGTGAAGGAAGGGTTAGGAAATCAGATATATCTGTGCCGGGACCGAGGAACTACTTAGTATTGATTGGACGCCTCAAAGATCTTCTGCCTTTAAGGACAATGGTTTCAAACTTTCGGACTTGTGGTTTGTTACAGAGGGAGTCACAACGTTTGTTGAGGTTATAGCTCTAGGTTTACATTTTAAATAGCTTATAATGACTAAAATTAAAAAGTTTCCAGATACAAATAGAAATGTAAGCAGTTACAATTATAAAAACTTTTAAAATTATTGTTTAAGTTTCTTTTGATTGTTCAACTCTGACCGTTGCTTACTGAATTAGTTTTCTGTCACATTCTCTTGTTTGGGCGAGGGTTGCTGCTAGTATAACTTTCAAAATATCTGTTGTGCTCATTGATTCTCTTTTGAGACATTTTATTCACATTCGTATAGTGTTAATATAGGCGATTTTTCGTAATTAAATCAAGCACGTGGGTTTAATTTCACGTTCGTTTGTTTGATTAGGAATGAAGTAAAGATTCAAATTCAATTCTTAGGGGTACTTGGGGGTGATTATACCTAAGTGCCTTCCTCCTTCTCCCTCCATTCAAATAAAGCTTGATTAATCCTAAATTACACCTACCTAACAAGTGTGATTGTAGGCGGGTATCACAGACGGTTTGTAAGATTCAGTGAAAATAATAATTTTGAAACTAAGATATGAAAGTTTGTAGGTTATCAAGGGGTCACGATGGTCTCAAAAGACAAAAATTGGGGCTAAGCCCCCCCAAAAGATTGGAAACCACTGCTTTAGGATGATGGTTTATAATTATTTTTCTGATCCTATCTATTCAATTTATTTTGATATTGTTGTATGAAATTACTACTGACTCTTATTTTAAGTGCTTCCGTAAGGTCTTAGTCCTTTTTTACGGTCCCATTTGGTATAGCTTGCCTAATTCAGTGAGGTTAACCTAAACTCATTATTTATTTTGTAGTTTAAATAGCTAACTTACAAATATACTATTTTCTTATAGATTACAATTAATTATAATTGATAGCTATGCTAAATTGTTCCCTTAATAAGTATTAATAAACCTATTTAAGCGATATTTAAAAGGCGATAAAACTGACAAATACCCAATTTACAATATTACAGTCTAATTTTCATGAGAAGGGACTTATCTGTCTGCTAAAAAAAATTTCTGAATTTACTTCCACGCATTCATAGGTCAAGTCAGGTGATCTGTACCTTTTACCTTTGATAAATATTATACCTATCTTTTTTTTTAGCACAGCGTCTTACTAACCGTTCAGGTTGTACGTATATTGTGTACTAATCACGCTAATGTGCCAAGGTTGAGAAAGGTTGTATTTTAGAGGAAGAGTACCCTCATTTACATGGCGAGAGGAAAAAGGTCAATATTTTTGCAGTTTTTATATCAATTTTTTTTTCTCCCGCAGTGATATCAACATTTGTTGAATATTTATTTAGAATGTCCGGGAGTTGAATGACAACTTTTTGTCTTCATTTAAAAAGTTTCTCATCTAATGCTGCTATGCTCATGACAAACATTCAACGACTGTTGGCATCAACAGATAAAAAAAAAAATTAAATGCTATATTTCTACTGAGCAATATTTTATCTATTTTGACACAAAAAAATGTTTTGCTATAAAAATAGTAAAAAAACACTTGCGTTAACTCACATTCCTTACATCCCAATCACTTTGACCCTTTTTTACGATTAGAGACCCCCAATGGATTGACCTAAACATACTCATAACCCCTTCACCAGACTGCCGAAATAAACATATTGATCATCACTAGTCCTTTTAAATACCAGCGTGGCTTCAAACTATGTCAATATCTTGGTTTAACTTTACAGATGAATAGCGAAAAAAAGGAGAAATAAAAATAGATCTTAGGGGTGATTTTATCATAAGCATATTATTTGTCTATATAAAAACTTAAATCCCGAAAACACAAGCCAAATATAACTAAGATTTTTGACGTTCACAAATAGTCCCATACCTCCATTAAAAAAATACACTTCCGGTTAAGAACCCATGCCTTAGATCATTCGGCTTCAGAATAGAGCAATCATATTAATAATATGGTAATATATTATCAGGATTGACCGCAGAATATTATGTTTGTATTTTCTATAAGCCCTTTATATTAAAATTAGACCATTTAAACATTAAGAATCAAATAACCAAAGCTATTATTTATGCATCTAGATATCATATTCTGAAAAGTGATAGCTCAGTGGTAAGATCATTGGCGTGCTAATCCAAAGGTCACGGGTTCGATTACCGTGTCGGTGACCTGGTGGCCTAGGGGTAAAGTGTCAGACTTCTATGCTGGCGGCCGGGGTTCAATCCTCGGTCACGGCAAAGATTTATCTGATTACCAAACCCTTCCTTCACCTCTGACAAGACATCTTGTGAATCTGAGGAATGCCAGGCCTCCACCGTGGTTCGGATCCCACGTTAAACTGTAGGTCCTTCATTTCACCTCACAATCACCCTACCATTACACATTAGCGTAAGTGCGTATAACCCGAACGGGTAGTAAGACGCGGTGCTAATAATAATAATAATAATAATAATAATAATAATAATTACCGTGTCCAGGTGTCATGTTTCATTTTTCAATTTTTCAGATTATTTAAATATTAGATGGGGTCAGATAAAACACTGACCAGCTAATAATTTTCCCCTCGACATTTATTTCCTAAGCGATATAGTTTATTATTATTATTATTATTATTCCTGATATATTAAATACCCGGCACACACTGCGTCGATAATTTATAGTGTGTTTGTTTATCAATATTGTGACTATGTTGACTCAACAACTCGCTAACGCTAAATACAAATATTGATTTTGTTCGAAGTAAAATAGTTATTGAAACAACAAATTTAATCTTGTATTTTTAATATGGAAGATTAAAATAAAAACAAATTTACAAAATATGATTTTGTTTTAAAACCAATTCACTCCTAGGTTATCTTGTCTACGTTTACTCACTAATAATTATAATAATAAAGTCTTCATGTCATCGGATATCGGATAAAATAAAATTAATGATGTGTTTATGTGAATAGGATACCATACATTTGTATATCATATTATGGTATACGATATCATATTTTAACATCCATACGAATAATTATGTTATAATAGGAGGGATACACACACTAATCTTTATTTACAGAGAAAAAAAAATGTCGTGTTCAAAATTATGTCAAATTTTTATAGGATTAACATTTTAGGAAAAAAAAACCCTATATACATATTATTATGGTTTTTATTATTTACTTTTTTATTTTTCAATATTTACTAATTTATTATTTCAACACTTTTTTCTATTTTTTATTATTAATTTTTCATAAAGCTATCTATCTATTCAAACCTTCAGCCTGTTGCGTCAATTTATCACCACTGCAAGTTTTCAATTATTTTTCGATTCCTTAAGCCTGTAGTCCCATATATTTTTTATTTTGTTTTATGTGTTGTCTTTTTATATGAAAAAAAAGCATAATTTCGAAAATTTAAATCAATGTGTAGCTGTTAAAGTGTAAATAATTTAGGAGTATGAAACGTGTAAGAAGAAATTAAGAGATAAATATGTTTGTTACTATCTAGGCCTGACCTAAATATCCTCTCAGGCTGGCTTAGTTCACTATCATTTACTTTAAGTCATTAATTTATAGTGTTTATATCCTGCACTGTATTATTATACATACATTTTTATCTAATAACTTTTCTGTCAGATATTCTTCCCATGAAAAATTGGATTTTAAACAAAGGACATACAATCACATGAAATTCAGGAACACGACTTAACTAAGTGCTACATCGGTAATTGAATTAAATTTAATTGTTTTTCAAGGCCCATTGAATTCACCCTCTTAATAAATTACTTAGGAAGTAGATTTTTTTTACGTGACCGCAACACCCCCGGCACCCAGTCAAATCCTCAAGTCCTCCGAGGGGCTATTCAATGTCTCGTTCAAAGTTAATTGAAGTTATCGATGGAACGGGGTAAAGGGGTTTGGTAGGGGGAGGGTGAGGGGGCGTGCGCACGTGATTTGCCTCACGGATTGCATCACGTAGACGTTCCTCCTTCGTGTGCTGACAAATAAGAGAGCGCTACTGCTTGAAGGCAATTAATCTCGACGTGCTTCTTGGGGGTGCAGACATTGCGCTCTGTTGAGCATACCCGGAACTAGCCTAAAGGCAGAGAGGGGGACGGTAGAGCCTTAAGTTCTTGTCTGTGTCATGATGAGATATGTGTTGAAGGCGGGGGAATCTTGTTATAACATTCTTCTTCAAAGGAATAAATAAATGTTCTACGTCCCATTTCCTTCTGTTTATAAAACAATTGAACAATAGGGGAGGGGGTTAATCTTAGGGATATCAACCGCAAGCATGCCGTTAACATTAATTAATTGAACTACCACGAACCCACGCGTGTGCGTGGAATAGACATCATGTTCGTCTGGTTTGGTTTTACCAGTGACGGGAGAGTTGGAGTTTGAATCCAGGCCGGGTGTATTGAGGATGTTTTTTCCCCAAAATGGTTTTCAACTCTATCTCCACGCAAATGCGGGTAAACTTCCTCTAAATTCAACCTTACTCATTCATAGCTCATTACCTCATTTATTACCTATAGCGTATAACCTTAAGAGGTAGTAAAACGCGCTGATAAAGAAAAAAAAATCCTGAAACTCATAAAAGGACCAGAGGATTTAATATCTCGCACCTATGGCCACGTTTATTAAGGCATATGTGTCGCAATATACAAGTAATTGTGGAGGGCAGGATCTCAGCTGGGTGTCCTGGAGTTAGCTTCTTACATGTGACTTATCGGTGTTTGTTTTTCTTTCTCTCTCCATACAATTGCGGCTTTCATTTAACCTAAGTTATTCTGCCATTAAATAACCAAGGCGTTAAAAAGTACTAATTAGAAAAAAAATCAATATGCTGCGCCATTGTCTTGACAAGAGTTTTTGGCTCGCGGTCTTCAAATTCTCATTTTATTACTTTTCTTTCACCTGCGATGTTTTCTGATATAATTTGTATTGGAACAAAATACCTGTTGATTTTATTCTACATGAAGTAACTAATATTCTTGAAATTTTTGTTGAAGACAGGCCTTAATCTCATTTATATAAATAAAATATCAACGCACTTTTCAATCAGTCAAATTTACGAACTATAGGATACCAACTGTCGAATGGAAAAAAATATACAAACGAATAATGAAAAGATAATCTGCCACGTAAACAAAGGTTGTTGTTTTTTGCTCCAAGAGACCATCAATTTAAATTGAAGTTTGTTATAGGTATGACGATAATAATTAGCAGATCTTGTGTAAAATTTTGCATTGATAATTTCTCGATACTTTTTAAACGAAAAAGGGTTGCTAAAGCGAGAACCTATTGTTTATGACGAGGGATAAAATAAATCAAACAAACATTATTAATGGAAGAAAACTAACGCCTGTACTATTAATAGTACATGAATTGCAAAGGTTACCTACTCACTTCGGTGGCCAAACAGTCTGAGGGATCATTCTCGTGTTAGACTGGCATGCAGATGACTGGGAGATCGGGTTTAGAATACCGGTATGGTTTACTCAGGGTGATTTTCCCCCATAATGTTTTCCACTCTCCTTCCACGCAAATACGAGTAGATTACATTTAAAATATTTCCTTCCTCCTGCCAACCTTATTAGAGTAATTATCTTTTATTAATTGCCTATAAATTGAAGTAATAGTAAGACTCAAGAATAAAAATAAAAGTGAAGCTTAGAAGATGGACATGATGTCTCGGATACATCCACGGCAAGTATAGTATCCGTGCTTTGAAACATGACACCCAGACACGGGAATCGAACCCTGGACCCTTGGATTAACGTGTCGACGCTTCCAGTCTGTGCTGGTTCCTTGGAATCGGTTGTGAGCTCGTCACGTGACCACATTTCAGTTCTGCTCTTGCTTTTCGGCAAACTTTTGAATATAAAGTCAATGTTTAAATAATCTGTACTAGCTGAAATATCTCTAATAACGTTGTTTTAACATTTCGTCATGTGTCTTAAAATTATTATTATCATCATCATTATTATTATTAGCACCGTGTCTTACTACCCGTTCGGGTTGTACACACTTACACTAATGTGTAGTGGTAGGGTGATTGTGAGATGGAATGGAGGACCTACAGTTTAACGTGGAATCCGAACCACGGTGGAAGGCCTGGAATTCCCCACATTCACAAGTTGTGATTAATACACGTCTTGTCAGAGGGGAAGGAAGGGCTTGGTAATCAGATAAATCTGTGTCGGGACCAAGGGTTGAACCCCGGACCCCAGCAATAAGTCTGACACCTTACCTCTAGACCACCAGGTAACCTCATGTGTCTTAAAATATATTGGGTTGGCGTTGGGGGGACAGGGGATGTTACAACACCCCTCCTCTTTTTTTTTTGGCCATGCCATTTATTTAATTGTTCAATTTGTTCACATAGCCCCAGACTTCTTTTTAAAATATGCACCCCAAAATGTGTTAGGGCATGATGCAGGCCTTACATATTTTATCATCTAAATTTAATTTAAAATTGTCGCTCACAGATCACATGTTTCTTGTGGCTAGCCCTAAATCTGGTCATGATTATTCAGTATTAATCATTAAATTATAATCTCTATTTAAATTTACGTAACGCCTAAGATATAGTTGTCCACCCCATGTTGAACCAAGGCTCTATATAGTCCTGGGGTTGACACCACAGCTTTAAGAAATTACTCTCTTAAAAGGCTGGACTGCTTATGACGGGGAGATATAGTTTCGAATACCGGTTGGGTGCTCTTGAGGTGGTTTTAGTCTTAAATTTCTTCCCACTCTCTCTTAACACAAGTGCACGTAAACTTCCTCTAAATTCAACGGGTACGGTATTAACGTGGATAGAGGGCAGGAAAACATAGTTATAAAATAAAATACGGAAAACACCAGCTGTGAACCTTGCTGAAGTTCAAACTTGGGTCTCCCTTCCACAAGCCATCTAGTCTATTGTTAGCTCAATATATTAGTCCGTGTGATCAAATGGTGGCGTTAAAAAACAAACAATAAAATAAATATAGTATGAAAATACATTTTTCACTCTAAAAGAAGATTATAAAATTTATACGAAAAAAAAAGTTAAGATAATATTTTTCAAATCGGATTTGATGTGTCCCAAACGTTGGATTAATTGAACAGTAAAAATAAAAGGGAAATAACATATAATGAGCTTAAAACCTTCACCCATAACTTAATAATAAACAACTGACAGGAGAGATGAAAGCTTCACTTCATACAACGTGTTATCGAAGATTATATCTTCAGCGATTTTTTTATTTTTTTATTTTCAAAAAAGGATCAATAAATTGTCAGCTGATAACATAATGTCGAACCACACCTTTCTCATGTAATACTCCTGTTAGACGTGACGCTGACTTCCAACGAGCTTTGGGAAGAGCTGGTTGTACTCGTATAGAATCACGTGACATGGGTAGTTACACCTCAGGACCAAATAGGTTTATGTCAACTTTTATCGGTTTGTACTTTCTCGCGATCCCTTGGATAAAGTAAGTACTGTGATCCTAAAAAAATAAAATAGAATTTTATATTTTACTGGCTGTCAACGTTTCGTTACTCACTTAATCCAAAAAAAAATGTTTATTTAGCAATGTCATATAGGCCTGTCTTACCGGGACAAGAGGCAAAACAAATTTACCAATCAGCTTAAAAACTTGGTATCAAGGGTTTCCATAGGGTTCCACAAAGCAATTTTTGGAACAATACATCCAACCCTAAAATTATTATTATTATTAACCCGTTCGGGTTATACGCATTTACACTAATGTGTAATGGTAGGGTGATTGTGAGATTAAATGAAGGACCTACAGTTTAACGTGGGATCCGAACCGCGGTGGAGGCCTGGCATTCCACACATTCACAAGCTGTGATTAATACACGTCTTGTCAGCGGTCCAACCCTAAAATTAATGGCAGTTTACTTAAGGGAACAAAAGAGGAAAAAACTGATTTTCTCAAAGTCATCTCTAATGGTTTTGATTAAAATTAGTTACTAGGCACTTTTTAACATCTCAAATAAAATGGTACATTTAATTTATTTAATCATGAAAATGATTTGAGGGTACTTAATAGAAGCGGAGACGTCCGACTTTAATAACATCTCCGCCACTACTTGTGATAAGAAATAAATTATCATTTCAATACTGTGGGACTCTTAAATATAGATAAAATAAAATTATATTATTATTATTATTATTATTATTAGCACCACGTATTACTACCCGTTCGAGTTATACGCACTTACGCTAATGTGCAATGGTAGGGTTATTGTGAGATGAAATGGAGGACCTACAGTTTAACGTGGAATCCGAACCACGGTGGAGGCCTGGCATTCCACACATTCACAAGTTGTGATTAATACACGTCTTGTCAGAGGTGAAGGATTGAACCCCGGCCTCCAGCACAGAAGTCAGACACCTTACCTCTAGACCGCCAGGTCACCAATATAAAATTATAAAATGTTTTCGGAGCTATAGGCAATTTTTTTTTTTAAATTGTGGTTTAAGATTTGGGGAGTTGAAAAGGTACAGCATAAATAATTTTTTTTTGCAGCTGTGTTTATTATTTCATGTTTGTTCTTTGGTGAAATTCGATTCATCCCCCCCCCCCTCTCCCAATACGTTTCTATAACTATAAGTATATTTTAGATAAAGATACAGGAATAGATATGCAGTGCAATGTGTAATTTATTCTAAATGTCAACCTTCATATGACTATGTTAATATACTATTATCACCTTCCTCTAGCAGAGCCATGCCCGTATATCATATCAAGGTCCATCAGAGAGTTGCATTGCCACTATTTCAACAAGTGAAGAAGATCATCGTGACGATACATTTAATTATTTTTTTATAATGGATAGGAAAAAAGACGAACACAAATAGTATGTCCATGTGTAATAAAACTGGTTGCAAGGTTGCATCAGAATATTGGCTGCAAGTTTGCACGAGAAAACCTGTCTGCAAGGTTTCATAAGGAAACATTTATAGCTGCAAGGCTGTATCATAAAACCTGCCTAGAAGTTGCACCAGAAAACTTGCCTACAAGGTTGTATCAGAAAACATTTATAGCTGCAAGGTTGTATCATAACATGGCTGTAAGGTGTCATCAGAAACCCTGTCTGCATGATTTCATCAGAAAACCTGCCTACAAGGTTGTATCAGAAAACCTGTCAGAAAGGTCACATTAGTAAGGTTGTTTTCAAGGTTTTATCAGAAAACCTGTCAGAAAGGTCACATTAGTAAAGCTGTTTTCAAGGTTTTATCAGAAAACCTGTCAGAAAGGTCACATTAGTAAAGTTGTTTTCAAGGATTTATCAGAAAACATGGCTGCAAGGCTTTATCAGAAAACATGTCTGCAAGGCTTTATCAGAAAACATGGCTGCAAGGCTTTATCAGAAAACATGTCTGCAAGGTTTCATCAGAAAGCCTGGTTGCAAGGTTTCATTAGAAAACATGGCCGCAAGGTTTCATTAGAAAACATGTCTGCAAGGTTTCACTGGAAAACATGTCTGCAAGGCTTTATCAGAAAACATGGCTGCAAGGTTTCATTTGAAAACATGTCTGCAAGGCTTTATCAGAAGCTACCTTCTTACCCAAGCTCCATTAAATGCTTCACTGTGGAAGACATCATCCACATGGACTTGTGCTATTGTCGTACTGGAGCGCGGTTTGATTTCCTAGTCCGTGATTGAAGCTGGTAGTGGCGACCGACATGGAGAGGATATTAAAACAGCGAGATTTTGTGAGATACGGAGCGATTGCAAAAAAAAATCCTACCAAATTAACGAGGGAGGACATATTTTTAGATACAGCCAGAGCTCTAGATTATAGGTATAAATATCGATCAAGCAAAATGTATTTGAGTTGATGGTCACACATCACACTAAACAGACGATTTTTTTTTTACTGCACGGTGTATTACTATCTGTATGGTCTATTAACGTACACTAATAATTCACATCGGTGGTCAAACGGTATAAAGAGTCACTCTCGCACTAGACTGAACTGCCAATAACGGTGAGATCAGGGTTAGAATCCCGGTCGATTGGATTGATTGTGTTATTTCCTAAAAGATTTTCCCTCTTTTTCCTCCATTCTAATTGTGATACATTTATTCTAAACTCTACCTTCCTCATCCTTGTCCCATTAGTGTATAGTCTGATTCTGTTAGGAAGAACAGTAGAAATTAGTTACTAAAGTTACTGAAACCGTTTTAATATTTTCATACGTCAAGTCACGCTATCTGCCTCCATCACGTTTGATAGATATTATCAAGACCTATAAAGTAACATAAATAACAAAGTAACATTTTATTAATATTGGTTGCAAATAAATATGTTTGAATTTCCTCTACTGTTATTCCAATCAAAATCGGGATATATATGTAAATATCCTAAACGGGTAACAAGACATGTTGCAAAAAAACAACTAATATGGAGTACCTAGTACTTTTAATAATGTTACATGGCATAATTCCACCATGGTGAAGCGTATAAGATAAGGCCATGGTGGAATCAGTCAATGATAGACTTATTTCTACCTGCCAGGGTAAACGAAGTGCATATACCTCATTCGGCGATGGGTTTTTAGTGAGTTTAATATGTTTGCCTCAAGTTTATTCAAAATCGTTAATTGCTTATTCTTCTGTAACTCATATGGGAATTGTTTTAATTGATTTAATAACTATAATATATTGAGGTTTGATTGGATAGTTGAATTAATAACTATAATATATTGAGATTTGATTGGTTAGTTGATTTAATAACTGTAATATATTGAGGTTTGATTGGTTAGATGATTTAATAATTATAATATATTGAGGTTTGATAGGTTAGTTGATTTAATAAATATAATATATTGAGGTTTGATTGGTTAGTTGATTTAATAAATATAATATATTGAGGTTTGATTGGTTAGTTGATTTAATAACCATAATATATTGAGGTTTGATTGGTTAGTTGATTTAATAATTATAATATATTGAGGTTTGATATGTTAGTTGATTTAATAAATATAATATATTGAGGTTTGATTGGTTAGTTGATTTAATAAATATAATATATTGAGGTTTGATTGGTTAGTTGATTTAATAAATATAATATATTGAGGTCTGATAGGTTAGTTTATTTAATAACTATAATATATTGAGGTTTGATTGGTTAGTTGATTTAATAAATATAACATATTGAGGTTTGATAGGTTAGTTGATTTAATAAATATAACATATTGAGGTTTGATAGGTTAGTTGTAACTATAATATATTGAGGTTTGATTGGTTAGTTAATTTAATAAATATAACATATTGAGGTTTGTTAGGTTAGTTGATTTAATAAATATAACATATTGAGGTTCGATAGGTTAGTTGATTTATTAACTATAATATATTGATTTAATAAATATAACATATTGAGGTTTGATAGGTTAGTTGATATAATAACTATAATATATTGAGGTTTGATAGGTTAGTTGATTTAATAACTATAATATATTTAGGTTTGATTGGTTAGTTGATTTAATAACTATAATATATTGAGGTTTGATTGGTTAGTTGATTTAATAACTATAATATATTGAGGTTTGANTTGAGATTTGATTGGTTAGTTGATTTAATAAATATCATATATTGAGATTTGATTGGTTAGTTGATTTAATAAATATCATATATTGAGGTTTGATTGGTTAGTTGATTTTGATGTTAGCTCATGGTTCATGTTTTTATTTTATTTGTGTATTTTTTCCAACACAAATGTAAATAGTCACATGCCTCACAAACATACAGCCTAATAAAGCATACCTAACACTAGCCACTCAACTTTAGCACCATTAAATACCTTGTCTGACCCTGAAGCCGACTACCAGTTTAGAGATTCCCGATTATTTCCCGAAGGGCTAATAAATTAGTATAATGTTTGAGTTCGTCTTAATACCCAATTAAAATTCCCTACTTCTGGTAGCTTATTTACATATTTTAGGCTCAAATTATTTGATAATATAGTTTTAGTAAATAGTTTTTATATGTATAATTTTATATTGTATATTTTAATTCTGAAAAAATTCTGACATCAAAATTATGATAATTTTTGGCATTTCATGTGCCAACGAGCTCAAAAAAGTATACTTTACAGTTATTCTGTTTATCCCTTTGTTTTTCTGTAACTGGGGCTACATTCCTAAACTGTTTGATGAATTTACTTCAAACTTGATACATATTATATCGGAGGTTCAGTTGAGAGCTTTCTACCAAAATATCTCGAAAACAACGCATTGCGCGGAAAAAAATGTTTCAAACAAAAGTTGTTTGGTTCTGAGGGGGAATTAAGGTGGTAAGGCTATTATGACCTTGGGTGACTGACTATAGCTACTAGCGGTGGCACAGGAACGTTTTTATTTTATAGAGGTTGGGGGGGGGGGA
>CABFOW010004518.1:16083-31700 GCA_902141385.1 Timema californicum
GGGGGGGGGGAATATAATCATATGCTGTTATATGGGATAGCACTTTTGGCATTTTTTAAAAAAAACCTATGAAAATGCGATATTTAATAGCCCCGTTGTGCATTTTTATCATTTATTTTAGGCATACCAAACATTAGAATAAATAAACACAAAAAAAAAACAAGAAAAATTATATCTGATGCTGCTCAACTAAAAATTATAAACCACTAAAAATTAAATTAAGTTTCCAAACACCTTTGCTCTATATTCGTTACTAGCTATAAAACCACCAACTAATTTTGCAATTTAAAGTTTGTTGAGCCTCTTAAGGTATGCATTAAGCAGACACAGGTGATAAATAGTTTACATTGTCTCATTGTAGAGCGGAGATAGGTTTTAATGCGTCCAATAATTGAACAACTTCTTTCTGCAGTAGCTGATGTAGCTGGTATCAGAGTTTTCAAAATATCTTCAGTGTGTGCCCAAATCATATTTTATTTTTATTATGTTAACTTAGTGTGAACTTTGTATCTTGCCTTAACAAGATCTTTACATTATGTACAAGATTTACTATATTATTTTTTGGGGGGGAGGATTATACTTTCTACCCCCTAATTTTTTGGGGGAGTAGGGGTAGAATTTACCCCCGTAACTCCACATTTCTGAGCCACTGGCCACTAGTTTTATCCAGAGACCTTTTTTTTTGCGACAGCGTGTACTATTGGAAGAGCCATCGGAACACAAAACGTTATCATGTTTACCATAGTGATGGGATGAAGGGTTTGGTGGAGGGGGGGGGACTCTAAAATGTGGGGGCATGTGCAAACACAAACACACACACACTTGTGAACATGTGTGCGTTAAAAACAACAACGCATCATGATGTCCGTTCAGCTTACGTCTAACAACAAAGTTTCAAATAGAGTTGAACCTAATTAACCCTCCTCGCACCCCTAAATCGCCAATAGGTTGGCAGGTCATCAACGCGCGATGTTAATACTTTCCTTCCCTTCCACCCCCCTCCCCCTACCAATTATTGAGAGTGATCAACTGTGGATTGGTTGATCAACAGCTCAACCGTGCTGCGGAGTGTTGCCAGGGTAAGCAAAGGTACAGTACAATTTTCGTAATAAGAACCTTATATGACAGGTAGAAAATTTACTAAATTAACTTTCACCTATCCATAAGTCAATTTTTTTTAGAGCACCGTGACTTACTACCCGTATGGACTGTACGTTTATCTACTAACTAGGTCACTGGTTTTAGGGATAAGAGGAAGCTGATATTAATAGGTGTACCCGAATTTGCGTGGAGGGAAAGTGAAAAAACAATTTTGAAAAAAACATCAAGACATTCGACTTAGATTCGAACCCTGATCTCCCGTCATCAGCAGTCTAGTCTACTGCGAGAGTAGCACGTAAGACCACGCGGCCACTGAAGCGGGTCATAAGTAGATTTATTTATTATATAATCATTACTTATAAAATAACACTAATAATATAGTTAAAATGTTATGTTGACCATAAAAACATATGTTTATGTTTACTTAAAGGTCACTCCTACCAAAAATAATCGCCTTGTTTATTTTTATTGCATCACATCTTACAACTCTTTCCGGTTATGTAAAATAGTCTTAGGTTAAGTTAATTTGTAGCTCATACTTTTATTTAACTTTTGTGTCCTTTTATGCCTATATAGGGGGAAAAAACCTTTATTTTTACACACTACTTAACATATAACACTTAGCTATCCAGTTTCGTCCAAGACCTATAATAGACTCCGACTCTAAATTACTTGATGATATAACTTCATACGTGACTGACCAGGATGTCTCATTGGTAGATTATTATTATTATTATTACTACCCGTTCAGGTTATACGCACTTATGCTAATGTGTAATGGTAGGGTGATTGTGAGATGATATGGAGGACCTACGGTTCAACGTGGAATCCGAACCACGGTGGAGGCCCGGCATTCCCCACATTCACAAGATGTCTTGTCAGAGGTGAAAGAAGGGTTTGGTAATCAGATAAATCTGTGCCGGAACCGAGGATTGGTAGAAAAATATTGGCGCAAGATTTACTCGTGGGCCAAGTTTGGATCCAGGATCTATTGAAGGAGTGAAGGGGGGGGGGCAGGTGTAAAGGGTGGAGATGTGTTTTCTTAAGGATCCTTCAATAATACATTTAGTCAATTTTAATTAATCAAGATTTGAATAGTAATATTGCTATATTATAAAATTATAATAATAAAAAAAGAGAAATTGTAGAAAAAAAACACAATTTTGACTAACAAATTTGTAATTTTAACACACAAAATAAATCATAAAACAAGAATTATCCGTCACTCAAAGTAAAAGTGATTAAGACATACAAAAATAATTGTATATCACACTAAATTTAGAAACTCAATATAACGATTGGAAATTTTTAATTTTTATCCACTTTCTTTTCTGCACTTGAGAGCTAAGTTGAAAGTTATTGATTAGGTCATGTATAAGAAAGGACGAAGGAAATATTATAGTTTTCATTCTTTACAACATTAAGATATGGGTTTCAATGTTGTTAATTTTCTACCATACAGGGGTGGGTGATAGCCCCCCACCGCCTTTCCTGGATCCACCACTGCCCCGGGCTCGATTCCTATGTTCGGGTATAATTTTCCAATATATCTACATTTAAAACTTGTAGTGAAAACCTTCATCGATTTACATATATCTATCTACCCAACCAATTTCATCATTTGTTTTCATAAATTAAAGCTCATACCTTGACGATACATTTTCAAATTTCAAAAAATATCAAAGAGGGAAAATTCAAATTTAGAAAACGATAATATATTTTGGCAGTAATTTCTTGAATGCTGCAAAACTCTATTTTAATTTAATTTTATCTTATTAAAAAATTGAAGCATTTACTTCGAGAATTATCATTTCAATATTACTTGTTTACTTTGATCTCAGTAGTAATAACCTTTTAGAACATAACTTAAGTAGATTAGATAACAATGACAAAACGTAATATTTCATCATAACTATATAATATGGATGTGTAACCTCTGCCAAAACTGTATTGCTGAACATCACGTGACATGGCGTATGCATACATTAAAATACATACATCGCATAGTAACTCGTTGTACACTCAAATAAGTGTGTGGCATATCTGTGAGGATCTTAGTCGACAAATATCATTCACTCACGCGCGTCACGCATCGCTTTTAACGTTGTTAATAAAAATGTATCCAAGATGACATTTGATGTAATGAGAAAATTAACGAAGTGATGTTATCATCAGTTCCAGTAGCTGAATACTTTTTTTAAATAACTATTTAAATTACTGTAATTATTTTATTTAATCTAAATATCTTCTATTTGTTGTTTAGTATATTTAATCAGATTGATAATGCTATGAGTAGATTATTTAATGTTGGGTGTGCTGATATAAGCTTTCATTAAATTTTGTTCGCCTTTCCCCTGTTTTTTAGTTTCTGATATAGGTCTATAGAAATGATTGAAATCGTGGACATTTTTGACCTTGAGTTTATGATTAATATTTAAGTTTTATATGCCCCCAAGCTAAGTAAAAATTGGTCTTGCAATTGTGTCTGTTTATATCTGTACTCGGGGTTAGAACCGAAATGGTTTAGTGGGTTTGGTTCAAACTTGATATTTAGATATTATAATAGTCATATCTCAATATGAAATCGGGATTTTAATTATATACCCAAGATTAAGGATAGTCTACAGGTTACTTTACCTTATTATGAAACAGTTTTAAACAATTTTGTTTAAAAAGTTTATTTGAGGAGAATTTTATTTAATAAATAACCCTGCGTATTTATTTTTTGTCGATACATTAATTTAAGGGTAAGTGACTGATTTAGGAAGATTTGAAGTTGTCTTAAAAAAAACTGTTCAAAACGGCGTTTATGTGTAGGCTTTTACATGACGAGGAAGATTGTATATTTGTTTTTCCAAGCACATTTATTTAAGTATCGTTCTATGAGTGTTATGTTTTTTAAATTAATTTTTTAAACGTTTCAAACATTTTTGTTTAAAATTCATATATGATGGTTGTTTAGTATGAGTAACAAAATCTTGAAATTCCGTTGTCAGAAATTCACTCTATTACGAATTTTCGTGATAAATTTATCTTATATTCACAAAAAAAAACCCACCAAAATTGCAATCGAACTGTACATTTTAGGTATATATAGACTAAAGACTTTTATCTTAATCCCAGATGAACGCACATAAAGTGATGTTACCTAAATGGTTCTCCACTTTCATTCCACGCAAATTAATATGAACTCTCTCTAAATTCAACCTTCACCATCTCTAACACATTAGCATAATTAGTCTGCATACAACCTGAACGGGTAATGAGACGTGGCTACAAAAACAAAAATAAAAGTATTTCAATCTGAGATTTTTTTAAGATAAAATAAAAGAGGTAATATTAGTTCAAGACACCTGTAACCAGAAACTTTCCAATCATTGAATTTTTACACTTAAATCTAAATATTCTTTAATAATTTTGCTTAAATAGTATAACTAAGATATTAAGACTAAGAATCTTCGCATAGTAATACTATATTTTTTCAAAATAATTAATTTTCCAAATAACTAGTTATTCCTATCCTCTTCCCCCGTTAAAAGTTTCCAGATTGTATGATTGAAATTACGTGTATCTTTAGCGAGAATAGAGAACTTATACCAGAGATAAGATACTTATTTTAATGCGGTCCTGTTTAATATTTAGTAGAAAGTTTGGCGTTAACGGTACAATCTCTTCCTAAAGACAATAACGGTACAATCTCTTCCTAAAGACAATAACGGTGCAAGCTCTTCCTAAAGACAATAACGGTACAATCTCTTCCTAAAGACAATAACGGTACAATTTCTTCCTAAAGAAAATAACGGTACAATCTCTTCCTAAAGACAATAACGGTACAATTTCTTCCTAAAGACAATAACGGTACAATCTCTTCCTAAAGAAAATAACGCAAATGTTTGTAATTTTTTTTATTGCCGCATCTTACTTCTTGTTCAGTTTATACATATATATGATAATTACTCTAATGGGGTAAGAATGAGGAAGGAATCATTTTAGAGGTTATCTACCCGCATTTGCATAGAAGGAGAGGGGAAACCATTTAGAAAAACCACCCTCATTAGACTCAATCGGGATTAGAACCCCAATACACCCCCTTGCCATTATCAGTAGGTGTATCTCCTCTAAATTAAACCTTACTCATAACTAACTCATTAGCGTAAATAATACATAAGGGTATAGCCTGAATGGATAGTAAGACGCGGTGCTAAAAAGATAAAAAAAGGTTCATTATAAAAAGAATCTTATCTGACAGCCCATTTTATTACAGAGTGTATGTTTGTGTATTAATACTGTCAGCCTTGTGTTTTAAGCCTCTCGATTTCAACGCCAGTCAATTTTGACAGTTTGTGCTGACAGCCTGGAGATAGATACTAACATAAGAATCGATCCCTACACATTGATTTTTTTTTAAATATCCTAAAAGGTTGTTTCTATGACGAGCCGACATTTGATAGACTTGACTCTTATCTGGAAATCCAATGATCCATTCCCGGTGTGGTGTTTACTTTTTACCTCTGATAGTGAGTTTCTTCAAATTTTCTCCATGCAAGTGTGTCTAGTTAAATTCACTCTCATCGTCCTGTTTTCTCATATTAGATGGTTAGTGTCTCGTGCAACTGGTTCTCATGAGAAACAAATTTAACGGAAATGTTTAATATTAATGCTCTGTGAATGTATGGGCCGGTATGGTAAACGATTTTGTGATTGGGCCTTATGTACTTCCCGACCGACTGAACGGAGTTGTCTACAAAACGTTCCTCGAACATGTCCTTTCACAGTTGCTGGAAGGTGTGCCGCTGATAATTCGCGGGCTTACATGGTTTCAACATGGAGGAGTTCCGGCACACTTTGCGCGTGGTATTCGGTACCACCTTGATGAACAGTTTGGGCAACAATGGATTGGTTGGGGTGGTCCTGTTCCATGGCCATATCGGTCCACAGATATGACGCCCGTAGACTTCCTCTTCTTCTGGGGTCATGTGAAGAGCCTAGTTTACGAGAATCCCGTCGACACTCCCGTGGACCTGGTCGCTAGGATTGTCGCAGCTGCTGAAGATGTGCGCCAATCTCCCGGGACGCTAAAGCGAGTGCGACAGTCCCATGACGCGTCGCTGTACAGTGTATCATGATCATGGCGGTCGACATTTTGAAAAGCTGCTGTAAAGAAACAGTTCTACACATTACGTACAGTAACAGAACACTAACGTGTACGCGTTTTATCCTGAGGGTGGTCACATTACCCATGTTATTTGTGTTGTAATTTTTTGTTATCTGTTCAAAACAATCAGAAAACATTCCCGAACAACCTCAGGACGTTTGTCAGTAGATTTTATATCCGCCCTTTATATATGTATATAATCGTATACATGAATATACAAATAATATTTATATGCATACTTTAAAGCCTGAGTGGAGAATATATTTAAAATTCTGGCATAGCTGGTAATAGTGTTTGATATAAGTGCCAGATACACTTATAGATAGCTATAAATATATTGTTAGATAATACAAATTTATGAAGATGGTGTTAGATCTTAATGGTACCACAAGTCGATATAGAGGTTTATTGGAAAACAAACAATTAAATTAACTCTAAAAATATAGTGTTTTTTGAAGAAAAACTCTCCCAGGTAAAAGGTAGGGCTTGGAATTAATTGCATAAAAAGAGTTAACGTGACCTGATAAGATAAAAAAATAGAAAATTTAAACGGTTTATCTGACAATTAAATACTACGAAATGGCAATAAAACCTAACAAACAATCAAACTCCAAGGCTATCCAAGGCTTGGTATTAGCCAAAGTTCTGTATTATTCGAGGTGGTTGCACAGTTTGTTTCATGAGATTTGCCCTAGTTATAAAATGCTTTATTATCTATACCCGTTCCTATTGTGCAGTTATTGTATCGTGTACTGTTGCTTCCCCGCTCCCCTTAAATTATCTTTTTTTATTGAATAGTGAATTTTTCTATGTTTTCTCATAACTACCATTTGATGATAATTTTCCCTTGCTATCCCATATAGTCCAAATTTTAGATAATGATATCGGTCCCATACACGTAAAATGATAGAGAATCTACTGTATATATAAAGGATAAAGTGTAAATGGAAGAATTAGCCTTAACTTGTCCCAAATATGGTCATGACGATAAAATTATTATTACTCCTGTTAGGCCACATTTTGTGTCTAGAACTTTGCAATAAAAGGTGAAATGTAACGGAATTATTGACACATATAGCCTGAATTACTCTGAGTTTTAAATGGAGGTATAAAATCAATCCCAGCCAAATTAATCGTTTGCTAATAAAAGGTAGCACATAAAGGTTAATAACAATAATTTAATTGGTTTGTTTCAGTAATATTTTTAATCTTTTATATAATATTCTCTAACTCAAGTTCCTTTACTTATTTATTCCTGGTTCCCTAGTTATATGTCCCCTCTTCTGCGCATTATATATATATATATACATACATATATATATATGAATATATTCTTATATATCAATATATAATGAATAACCGAGAACTATGCTGGAATTTTATTTAAGGGTTATGTAGCCAATCACTCTCTCTATCTATCTATCTATCTATCTATCTATCTATCTATGTATGATATATGTGCATACATTTACATAATACATGTATATATGTATATTGATATAATATTGATTTTTAAAAATAATGGAATTTGTATATTGCACTGAAATACTTAATATTACTCAGATTTATTTATAATTTGTCAAAGAGAAGCCCCACTTTTATAGGTATACGTTTCATTATAAATTACGTGACTAATTGATAGCTTTGTGTAGCCATTGTTTTATTCTTGTATGGCTTTATCTGAGAATGAATAGATGAACTGTCGAGTATAGAAAACCAACATAATGAAATGTTTTCACTAACCATTCTATTGTGGTCATTTTGATGAATTGTAGAAAGATTTCAAAGATTTAAAAAAAATATTTACAAATATTGTGATATGAAAATGTGAACCAAAAGATGTGAATTTAATCTAGTCTATGATGTTTAGTAACATATATATTATATCTCTTTCATTTATCCAAATTACTGGTAAAAATAAAAGAATCGACAAAAAGTTAAACGTACAAAGAGCTACATTTTCATATGACAAACCTTATCTGACAGCTAAAAAAAGATAAATAAAATATATAATTTCATGCATTCATACGTAAAATAATGTGATAAGCAGCTGTCACTTTTATAAATAATATTAATACCTTTAAATTAATTCTAACTATATAGCAAAATGCTATCAATTTATGGCTTTACGCGATGGGGTCATATTTATGATGGTTCGTGTGATTGGCTCATTTCATCGTGTCCCGCGATGGGGAACTGTTTAGAATTCTATGCCAGTTAGCTTCATCTGTCGTTATCATTCTTTTCTTTTTTGCAATTATACAGCAAATTTTATATAATTTCTTGAATAAAAATGATCAATTATTGTGTGCGATTCCCTTTACGCCATGCTACTCCGTCACACTTTCTGTATTTAGTTTAATACCAATTAATATTCATCAAAACACCTTTAAATTTATATATATTTGTTTATGTCCAATTCTGAAATATTTACTTATTTCTTAAACAAAGAATCACGACATCATGTATAAGGATTATTTGGATATTATTAAATAACTTCAAAACTACGTCCACACGATTTGGGTTTCTAACCTAGAATATGAATGGCGCCCTTCTTTGTCAGGACTTCCGTGTACCAACAAAGCAGAATGACGTCATTGCGGACATTATTTTTGAAAGTGACGTCAGCAAAAGTGAGTACCATGAAATAAACACAGTGCCTGAGCGTCAGTGTGGCGTGATTACCAAATAGAATGATGTAATAATAATAATAATATTTAGCACCGCGTCTTACTACCCGTTCGGGTCATACGCTTTAGAATAATGTAAAGAGTATTTAAATAAAATAAAACAAAATGGCTGAATACAATTTTTTTACCGAAAATAAAAATAGATATTTAAACTAGGAAAAAAATATGAAATATAAAAATGAGGATCATTACAAATTTTTACCACAATAAAATGTTCTAAAAGTTTATTCCTACCCAAATAAAATTGTATCTATTAGCACTTGGATACACTATATGAGTATAACATCTAAGAAGGAAAATAGTAAATTACAAGCTAGGTTAGATTAAATTTCGATAATTGTTAAGAGACGTGGGAGCCTTTTTTGTTTTGGAGAGGCGAAATTGGGAGTTTATGGTAAAAAATAGCTTTTGGCTCCTCATAAATGTTCCCCCCCTATTTGAATCAAAGTATTATGCTACCAGTGGCACACATAACCCATACATGACATTAAAAATAATAATTTCAGAAATATTGAATATATATCGCACGGATAAAACAGTATGATTTTATCCTGAAGATTGGTGTTCGGTTTCCACCGGATCCAATGGAGATAGGTTTTAACCTATCATGATTTCAACCTGCTCTCTGCTAGTGAATTCATAGATTAAATTAAATTATATGTCCTATTTGTTTGGGTAGGTCACTTTTTTTCACTGATTAATACTTGGTAGATAAGGATTTGGGTAAGAAGAACATTCTAAAAAATTTTAAAATAATAATTTACAATAAATATTGATAGCCTTTTTCCACATTCTTTTAGTATTATTTTATATGTATTTAATTTTAAAAAGTTTGAATATTTAGAAAATGTCTGTAAAAAATTTATTCTTAAAAGTGGGTTTCTTGGTAGTGTTAAATAAGAATGTACTATCGTTTTTATATACACATTTAATATGAGGCTAATTTACTGATGACTATTTTTTATTTGAAATAATAAAAAAATACTAGCAATTTTGTATATTTTAAGAGTTTGATATTTATTCAATAATATCGTTTTATTTATGAGTATTTTAAAGATAATAAATGTTTTCCATAATTACTATAAAAACTATGCAATTAATCATTTACTGCTACGATTGCTCAGTAATATTTATATTTAATTATATATAACACTTTTATATAGTCTTATAAAAGAAATATACTTTCCAGTATGTTATGATTCAAATTTTCTGGTTTATTTTGGTCATCTTAGCGATGTAAATAATACTGCCAAAATATTTATTCTAAGAGAAAGTTCGAAGAGAATTCTCTCTAGAGCCTCTGTGTGTGTGTGTGTGTGTGTGTGTGTGTGAAAGAGAGAGAGTCGAAAGAGATAGGGCGAAAGAAACCACAACAAATCCAAAGTTTTGAGTTACACCAAGTTTTGATTGATAAAATTGACGTGATAGAAACAAGGTTTAGGGCTTTTCTTTGTAAGTTGGTAGTTCTTAGGGACCTCTGGGTGATGTGCAGGTGGAGGGGAGGTAAGATGTGTGTCTGTGTAATGGTTTGGGTAGGGTGTGAGCAGGGGGGTTGATGGTGGTTGAGCGGAAAGTTTTTGAAGTGATTTCATGCTATTGTTAATAGCGCGAACTTTTTGTTTGACTAGTTTCTTGTTCGCGGTTTGTGGGTAAGGTTGAGAAGGGTGGGGGTAGGAAATAATCGCAGATCAAGTCATTAATTAACGACCCCCTTTTTTATAACATAAGGGAGAGAAAGTGATACAAACCGTAAAATAACAAATATCAGAAACCAATCTTTTTTTTGGTCGGGTAAATAAAACGTTGACAAAATAATAAACACTTAAGATAAAATATGACCTTGTCCACAGTCAATTAAAAACACAATCTTTACTTAAGCACGATCATAAAATAAGATTAAAAAACAACTAATAAACGTTGTTACAGAAACAGGATAAAAAAAAGAGCATGACAGTTCAACAAAGAGCATGAATAAATAATATATTATGTTACGAAAACATCTTTAATAATAAGCATAATGGTTTTCTAAATAGCATCGTTGCTCACCGAGATATGTCATTGATAGATAAGAGTTAATCTATCCTTAGACGATTAACTTTGTTATCAGTTTGTTATTCTCTTTTAGATAATTAATCTTAGGTGTTTGTGTTCGTTTATTTATAGATTATTTAGGTTGATTAAACAAATTTCTAATCTGTCACCACATCGAGAAGTTTTTCTTTTTTCTATTAGCGATTTTATGCCCCCTATTTTTAAATTTGAAACTTTCCAGCTTTTATGGTTACTGTGGGGGTGGTCCTTTTACAGCCATGGCAGATTTAGATTTTATTTCATGCTGAAAATATGATTTTATAAGAATTTTGTAAAGATTTTTAAGCTACTAGCTCTCCCCCTCCCCCCTATTTTTCAGTCCCCCCATTTCCATTGTTAAATTTCAAGATTTATTTTAACTTTCAGTTTATTTACGTTCTTGCTAAATCTCAATTTCAAAACTACACCAAAAAGTGGTGTTATATATATTTTCATCATTTTTTATCTCTTCCATTTCTTGGACTTAAATTTTGAAATTCTATATATTCATACGTCATTCGGATCTCCTGGAAGTTCTATTGACTTACATGTCAAACTTACATTTTACACCCAAAATAGTTTTTTATATTAGTTTTAGGAAATTTAGGGAATCCCCATTCCCCATTTACTACATCTTTATTACGAAATTTAAGAATAAGTTCTTAATGGTTGTTTGGCGTAGTTCTTGTACCTGCCTGACAAATTTCAATTTTATACCACACTGAGAAGTAGTTTATTATTTTATTTTTGGGGAATTTGCAACTCCCCATTTCACCAGCTTCCTTTTCAAATAGTATTTCATTTATTTTGTTATTGGAGTAATCTTTCTACATTCCTGGTAAATTTTAATTTTAACTAACCACCTCTCACCACTCCTTTACATTTTTTCCCATTCATAATATTAAGTTTTTTTAATGGTTATTTGAAGTAGTCTTTCTACCTTCTTGCCGAATTTAAGTTTTTTGCCACCCAAAAAAGTATTAGTTTACTATTTGTTTTTGAAATTTCTCCAATTTACTCTAATAAATTTCAAATTTTAATATTTATTTGGTCATCTAAGTTGTCTCTCTACCAATCTACCAAATTTTAATTCTCTACCTCTTCTAAAATGTTTTGTCCACTATCCCCCCTCCCCCATTTCCCCGTGACCCATTTATAATTTCGACAATTTTAGATTTTTCTTATTGTATGGAGCAATCCCACTACCTTCATGACAAGAAAAATATCACGTTACCAGGCCAAGGGATTAGGAAAATATCACGCTTCAACGCCCAGGGATTAGGAAAATATCACGTTTCCAGGCCCACGAATTAGGAAAATATCATGTATCCAGGCCCAGAGATTAGGAAAATATCACGTATCCAGGCCCAGAGATTAGGAAAATATCCCGTTTCCAGGCCCGGGGATTAGGAAAATACGGTGATCAGTGAGTGGAAGGGAGGAAGGAGTTTTTCCTTTAGACATTTGTAGTTCATCTATATTCTAAAGTCCAAAAAATTTAGAATCATAAGTTTTATTGTCATTCTGAGATGTATATATTTGTGGGTTAAAAAAAATTGGTGGACTGGTTTGGAAAAAATATCGAGGAAAATATTTCAAAATTTATAGTTCTCATAGAGTAATTAGTTAATAGTCAGTTTTTATGAACACAGTTGTTTGTTTTTTTAAATCTTTAGTGGGCTAATAAAATCAGTCGGAGGTTCGGATCCGGTGGGTGGGCTGTAGTTTTCCGACCACTACTTTGTACCATGCGGTTACAGAAATGGATAGCACTAAAATTACTCCCGAAAATTATAGTACTAGCTCAGCGTCTTATCACTGGTCCGAGATATTTGCATATTTAATCTAATGGGATAAAGATGAAAAAGATAAAATTTAGAGGGAATAAAAAAATATCCTCCTTTCCGTGAATGGAGAGTATGACGCAATTTATTATAAGCTTACCGCAAGGATTTAAGCCGCTGGAATACACAAGATAACCAGATTATATGAAACGGACGCCTTAATCCACGTGCCCATTTGAGTGGGGAAAGATGGTGTAAAAAGACGCGTGGCACGGAATGAGTACTAATGTATAAAAATAAATAGTACATTGATGAATCACAAAAAACTTTATTTCTCTTTCATTTTAAAATAGAAACCCTTACTAAAAATTCGTAATATTTATGAAACTAGATAACATATATTGTTACAGAAACAATCCACCACAGAGCATAGATGAAATACGAGTAATATACCCTGTTACAAAAAAATATTTAGAAAAGAGGAACATCTTTATTCACAAAATATTATTATAACAATACATTTCTGGGTGGTCTAGGGGTAAGGTGTCAGACTTCTTCGCTGGGGGTCCGGGGTTCAACCCTCGGTCCCGACACAGATTTATCTGATTGCCAAACCCTTCCTTCACCTCTGACAAGACGTGTATTAATCACAACTTGTGAATGTGAGGAATGCCAGGCCTCCACCGTGGTTCGGATCCCACGTTAAACTGTAGGTCCTCCATTTCATCTCACAACCACCCTACCACTACACACTAGCGTAAGTGCGTATAGCCCGAACGGGTAGTAAGACGCGGTGCTAATAATAATAATAATAATAATAAAAATATTATCCATGTGATGTCACACGCATTGAATGAATTTAAATAATCTTAAATATTTTTTCATAGTTATAAAACATATATTAAGTTATAAAAATGGCTTTAAATGTGTTTTTGTTTTCGATACTTGTCTGTGTAGGTCTGAACTAAATACCTTCTCTTCTTTAAAATTAATTTGATGAAAGAAGGGGGGGGGGGAGAGGGGTAATCTAAGCGAGCGTTATCCTTCACGGCTAGTTCTGAAAGATCAGTTAAAAATTTATTATTAAAATAAAAACAATACGAGTAATCCCCCTAACTGGCTTAAATGTACATTTTCCAATTTGTAACGCTGAGAAAACAGATAACGTCCCTCCAATGAATCAAGCTTATTTTCTTTTTCTTTATAGTGTGTACCATATTTAGGTACCCCAGCGCCCCTTTTTGCCCCACCATTCCATCACAACCCGGAGGCATTAGAACTTTGTCGTCTTATCCATGGGCGGATCTATGGGTTGTTGTCGGCGGGAAGGGAGGGTGATTGGTTTTCAATCATAAGGCTCCTTTAAACATAAATCGGTGACCTGGCGGTCTAGGGGTAAGGTGTCGAACTTCTGTGCTGGCGGCCGGGGTTCAATCCTCAGTCCCGGCATAGATTTATCTGATTACCAAACCCTTTCTTCACCTCTGACAAGACATATTGTGAATGTGGGGAATTCCAGGCCTCCATTGTGGTTCGGATCCCACGTTAAACTGTAGGTCCTTCATTTCATCTCACAATCACCCTACCATTACACATTAAGCGTGAGTGCGTATAGTCCGAACGGGTAGTAAGACGCGGTGCTAATAATAATATTTAAACATAAATCTAATTATTTTAATAATTGTTTATAGTACTAATATATACATTATTTATAATTAATTACAATAAAAAATAGATAGCTTTAAAGAAAAACATAATTTTGGTTTGCAAAAATTTTAATTTCAATTTCATATAAAACATAAAACATAAAGGTCCTATCATAATAAAAGTAAAAAAGTATACACTTGTTTTAATTGGCGTTTTAAAAAAAAATATTATTAGACCCACTTCAGTGGCCGCGTGTTCTAACGCACTACTCTTGTGTTGGATTAGACTGCCGAAGATGGGGTGATCGGGGTTCGATCGGGGCCTGCGAAATCTAACGGGCCTGCATGGTTTTGCGGTGACGTCACGCGAGCAGTCGTCCTATAGCTGTAACTAGCGTGCGTTACCATATACTATTCCAACAAATCGCGTTATGTTGAAGCCTTATAGGCTTTATACGCTGTAACTTATTCACAAATGGATTGATTTTATTTTGTTAACGACAATCGATACTTCCCTCTTAATTTCTTACGCCAGTTATATTATTCGATCATGTAGATCTCAACTGCTGAGGACGGGGGGGGATCGAGGTTCGAATCTCGGTTGGGTGAACTGGGGGTGGTTTTTCTTAAATGGTTTTACACTCTCCCTAAACGCAAATGAGGGTTCACTTCCTCTAATTCCACCTACCCAATTCCTAATCCATTAGCGTAATTAGTACTTAAAGCGTATAACCCGAACGGGTAGTAAGACGCGGTGCTAAAAATAATAAAAATATTAATATATTATTCGAATATAATTACTTGGATCAATTGTGTTCTAGTAAAGTTATTAATGCTAAGTACAAATTATTGACGAACAATATAAGAAATTTACATTATTACTCAATTTGAAAAAATAACAGTGATCCTAATTCCAAACTAAAATACATAATAATTGCTCTTAATTTATTGGGAAATATAGTTAGCATGTTTTCAAATGCTAAATGTATTCAAATAACTAAAAACGTAGGGTTACCTGGCGGTCTAAGGGTAAGGTGTCAGACTTCTGTGCTGGCGGCCGGGGTTCAATCCTCGGTCCCGGCACAGATTTATCTGATTACCAAACCCTTCCTTCACCTCTGACAAGACATCTTGTGAATGTGGGGAATGCCAGGCCTCCACCGTGGTTCGG
>CABFOW010004518.1:38298-55106 GCA_902141385.1 Timema californicum
TTTTTTTTTTTTTTTTTTTACAGTTTTCATTTTAAAACATCCCGTTTTCACGTGATATCTGCAGTCTTCATATATCACATCTCACAACAGAGGTTTGATTTGAAATATTTTTCATCCAAAGAATTTTTCCAGCTGTCCACAACATGACAAAACTAGAACGAAACGGAAAATTCTAGAAATGATATTCTCTGTATGAGAAGCATAATGAGACTGGCTCACGTTGTTTGTAAACATGTCAAGAACAGCAAATTTTTGTTTCTTGTAACCCATTTGAAATGGACGATGAGAAATGTTGATTCCTTTTTGGGAAACATAAAACACAGAAACTTGTTTGTAAACATGTACTAAATTGTCTCAGATAAACACTTTAAAACAAGAGTAGCATCCGCTGAGGACGGGGTAGTGAGGGTTTGAATCTTTGTTGGGTCCAATAAGTGTTTCTCCCCCCCCCCCTCCTAAAATGTTTCACAGGCTCCTTCCACGAAGATGAACCGTTTCCGTCATTATAACTACCCTTAAAGTAATCCATCGTAGATGCGCATAAATTCTACAGGTGGTAAGAAGTGGTGATAAAAGAAAAGTAAGAGAAAAAAGTGACATAATTTATAAATATTTTAAAACAAGGATTCTGGAAAAAATGTTTCCAAGTTCGGCCTAGTCCACAGACAAGCAATAAACAGACGCTCAACCTTACGGGGGTTTCGCTGCGCTCCTTTGGCCAGCTTGAGTCTTTCAACACTGGGCTGCGCTAGTGTCACTGCTGGGTGATGATAGGACTAACCGCAGCGATCATAGTGGTGAACGACTCAAGCTGCTGGAAGGCGCGCAACCATTTTAATCTGGAGGTTGTGTGTCTGGGTATATTATTTGCCTGTGACCTAGGCTTAGTAACGAGAGAACAGAAACATGTTTGTTTGAGATGGTTTCAACTCGCAAGTGTGCGCCCAGCCTTATAGAAGAAGCAGTAGGTGTGTTTTATGAGGTGACAAAGAGTAACAAACCACGGGGGACCTTGAAACACGTGACGGGACGAGAGACTAGGATAAACAAGTAGCCAAACCGTCCTCCTGGAGGAGATTCACGTACGTTATCAAAACAAAATGTTCACCCTTTTTTTTTATTCTTCAAATAAATGATTAAGAATGACCCGCTTCAGTGACCGAATGGTTTGCGGAGGTATGGAGGTGGATTAGAGAAAAATACAGCGTTTTTTGCATTTTTATGACACAATTTTTTGGACAAAATAATCAAAATATTGCTCCAGTACAAACATATAATTTAATTTTCTTCACATGGTGACTTCAACAGTGTCTTAATATCTATCCCTCGAGGGTGTGCTGGAATTTAAGGACACCTTTTTTCTCCTCTTCTTTTAAAAAGTTCATCATCCATTGCCGTTATGCTCATGACAGATATTCAACAGTTGTTGATTACATGACAAATTAGATTGGTATAGCTATTGTAGCGATTTTTTTTTCATTTATTTTAGGTATCTAACATACACTTTTTGAAATGACTGATTAGGTCAGACTTACTAACCAACTACAATTTATAACAGACACAACATCCAGTCCCCGGACGTTAATTCGTCACTCCTGTAGGGGAAACCTGGGTGCTTTAGGACATTTTTGGTTTCAAATTGTTTCCCGATTTTTTTCACACAAAAATATGAATAGATATAGAAAACAAAAACAAAAAAAACCTTTTTCATCTCTATCTCATTTTCGTAATTATAGTGAGTATACTCAAGATGGGTGGTAAAACAAAATCAAGAAGTTCTTATACAACAATACCCGTGCCGGTGGGCACGAGGTTAAAGGCGTTAGTCTCTCAGAAAAATATATATACTTTACTAGTATCAAAAGAAAGGTATAGATAATAAGTATCGGTGTCGAAATTGTAATCAGGAAAAATGTTGGTTTACCTATTGACAATAATTCCAAATTTTTAACCATAATAATTGTATTTTAATATTTATTTAAACACTAAAATATATAATAGTTTAACCATATCATGATATACTTAGGACTTTCACGTCTATGTTATGTGTTAGAAATAGGAAGGTATAATAGAGAGTATTATATGATGAATATTATAAAAGGTGTTATCATACCAGCTTTCAAAATATATATGAAACTTTATTTAACAGCTAATTATGATTAGTAATTTTTTTAATCTAATTTTTACCCTTCTATAACCATTAAAGTTGGTGAAAAAATGGCTATAAATTATTATGAGCTAAAATAGATTAAATCTAGTGTTACTTATTGATTGACATACAGAAAATAAATGAGTATTGAGAAATAATATCATTTGTTCGTCTTTCACAAAATAATAATAATAAAAATATGTTTTTTTCTATACTGATCCGATATCGGAGTGAGAGTTATAATATCAGTAAAAGTATCGAGTAAAATAAAATACTAGTATCGAAAGAAAAATATCGATATTTGTAAAAGTATCGATACTTTTTCACATCTCTTACTCAGCAGGATGATAGATATCCTGTTATCGTCGCTACAAACCGGAAGCCGCCGGAAACAAAGTCTCTTGCGGGAGACAAATGACACGAGAACTACCGGTGACATCCCCTCTCCGGATATACATCTTTAGCCGCGTCTGGACATTCTCCTCCTTCTAGGATGCTGGTGAGGAGGAGTTAGAGGGGGAAGGGGAAGAAGAAATAGAGGACTGTTAACGCACGTGTGTTTGTTTACACGCTAAAATATATATATATTGCGTTGTCATATAAATGGACCTGTTAACTAAAATGTCCCAGTTCATGTTTTGATATATAGGTATATTTTTAAAACATATTATATATTTTTGGGCTTTAACATACACTTTATAAACATATGTATATTTCAGCACATAGCCTACTAGTCATTTCAAACTAGAACAGGATGTCCCATCATAAACAACATGACCTTGCGACTATAATTCATTCTTTTTTGTCCACAGGACAAAATCATGTGTGGATTTTACCATACATTGACATATCTTAATAACGGACACCTTCCGGGCTCAAAAGAATGTCAGTTATTAAGAAGTGTCCGTTATTTGTAAAGAATCTATATTTTTAAATTATAGTGCTTGGGACAAAATGAACCTATAACATGGTGGATATTAACTACAACAATCTTATTATTGCACTTTGCAGTATTCTACAGTAGCCCCATGGCTTCTTTGGTGCTGACTGATAGCTCACAGCTGACTTATGACAGTCAACATTTAGGTATATACCTGAATTTTGACTGTCAGGAGTGACAGCTGCTAAACACATGTTTTTGCAGATCATATGGTTCGGCGTAGGGATACATAATTTGGTCTAGTAACTTTTCAAAGCTTTTATCTGTCAGCTGTGAGCTGCCAGTCAGCACCAAAGAAGCGATAAGGCTACTGTAGTCTATTATAGAAACTTTCAATAGAAGGTAAAGGTAGGAATGCTCACATTTCACGCGAGTCATTCCCATTCTTGACATTCCTACAGTAAAATACAGTACATGGACTGGTGTTTTCCATTTTTGTCCGCTGTTTAGATACTTTTATTCATAAATATGCGTCTATAGCGGTGTCTATGTCCGCTATTAAGAATATTTAATAGAGGATATTCTTGCATTGAGTGTAGCTAAAATATATTACATTATTATTACCACCACGTCTTACTACACGTTCGGGTTATACGCACTCACGCTAATGTGTAATGGTAGGGTGATTGTGAGATGAAACTGAGGACCTACAGTTTAACGTGGGATCCGAACCATGGTGGAGGCCCGGCATTCCCCACATTCACAAGATGTCTTGTCAGAGGTGAAGGAATATATTACGCTTATTACACTTGGGACCTCTAATATTCTTATGCCACCCTTGCAACGAAATAACAACAATTACACACATCTGGCGGTAAATACACTGACAGTATTAAGTTAATGGTTAAATTTCGTAACAAGAAGACACTACTAGTCTTGACTAGCATACATTTGGAAATCAGGGAAAGGGTTTATTAAAGGCATATGTTTGATGTGTTGCGCTTTAGAAGAACGTTGAAGATATTGATGAAGATGGTTTCAAATACAGACGTGCTAAGAAAGGCTAGTAAAGAAAGGAAACTTCTGGAAAGTTTAAAACAAAGAAAGGACTTGGTGGGACATATACAGATATATGATAGTTTGACCAAGATAATTATAGAAGAGGGTGTGAAATGGAGATATTAAAGAGGGAGACAGAGACTGGGACGATGTTAGCAGAAGAAATTACAAAGATGTAGAAATTTTGGTCAAGGATTATTGGGGAAAAGTGGTTATCTGCGGCAAACTAATCGAAATGTTCATGACCTGACGTTTAAAATATTTATTTATTTATTTATTTATACTTTATTAATTTCAGTGTTTTACGATTTGAGAGTCGCTTATACTAATGCGATTCTAATAGTACTTTACAAAAGGTTAATAAGTAAAAATATTATCCAAACTTGTTTCTAAGAGCCTACAATATTGTTATAGTCTTGGCATAAACTTTTAATCGTAAATTTTAAAACTATTCGTATAATTTAAAGCTTTAAATTCTGATGGTATGGTATATCCCACTAAACTAAATAGCGACACCTTTCCAAAGGAAGTACCCACGAGATACGTATGTTTCATATAGAAATGAATCCTAAAATTGCCCTCATCGGTAAACACGTGGAATAAATGTCGGGTTCGTCTATTCTGATTTGCCGGTGATAGGATATTGGGGATATAATCTTGGACGTGTGAATCAAAATTGTTTTTTTTTTCCCTAGAAGATTTATCAATCTTCATCAATAAAAAATGATAGATTTCCTCTAATCCATACTTTCCTCATTCCTATTTCATAAACGTAATTATTATGAGAATAGTTCAGGCAGGTAGTAAGTAGTAGGACTTGATCCACTCAAATCACACGCACAAATAAATACCCCCCACCCTCCCCACACAAAGCTTAAACCAACCCACTCGGTTTGAATCCTACATTTACCAAGGTATAGATAAAATACCCACAAGCTATATACCTATGGTCTATTTCTTATAAAGGGCCTTTCAGAAAAAAACAAACTAATTTTTATGGACAAAATTTATAGTATTTTACTATTTTATTAGTTTTCTTTTATAGGTATTGAGATTATAAATTAAAAGCGAAAGCTGCAGATCACTTGGATTGACGTATGAATACATGAAAGTAGATATAGTAACTTTTCTAATAAAATTCTAGAGAATTTATAAGTTACCCTAATGGGTTACACTAAGGTGCAGCATCCAAGTTAGGGACATGGTGTAATATGTCAAGGCAGGATTGCTACCTTTCAGGGTATAAGTATTGTACAGCACTATTAGTTCACTGTGTTCGATTACTGATTATTCTACGACCCTATTATTATTATTATTATTATTATTATTATTATTATTATTATTATTATTATTAGCACCACGTCTTACTGCCCGTTCGGGTTGTACGCACTTACGCTAATGTGTAATGGTAGAATGATTGTGAGATGAAATGGAGGACCTACAGTTTAACGTGGGATCCGAACCACGGTGGAGGCCTGGCATTCCTCACATTAATAATATGTCTTGTCAGAGGTGAAGGGAGGGTTTGGTAATCAGATAAATCTGTGCCGGGACCGAGGATTGAACCCCGGCCGTCAGCACAGTCGTCCGACACCTCACCCCTAGTCCACCAGGTCACATTTCTACGACCCTATCCTATAATCATCCCCATAGTGGATTCATGAAAGGTAATCTTGATTTATTTCAAGATAAATGGAGGATACATTTCGGAGAAAGATGAGTTCTAAATTCAAACAAGCAATGATACTCAGTGAATAAAAAAAAAAGTAAAAATATTTTTTATGGTATTTGTAATTTTTTATTTGTTTTACTTACCATGCCACATTTTGCACAATGTTAAGCTCAGTCATTAGTACCATTACTGTTATTTCAAGCGGGCTGTTAGAAACACTCTATTGAATCAGATAAATTAAAGTACATGACAAAGGGCTTTATTCCATTTCAAAATGAAAAAAACAAAAATTAACTGAAACTAATCCCTTTTAAGCTCAGTTACATCCCGATGGAAGATAGGTATTCTTCTTTTTTTTTTACGGAAAGCTGATTTCCATCACTAGAGGAAAAAGGCAAAAAAAGAGTCCTGTCATAGTTCAATTTCGTTACCAAAATCATGGCTTATGTGAATTATTTAAATAATAGGAAAGGAATAAAGGAAAATTTGAGGTTTAGTGATGGAACCTTGTGATTATTTTACCTCCTTAAATTGATGAATATATAGATTTATAAAATTTATATTTTTATCAACATAATAAAAAATGTAATTATTGAAATTATATAAAAATAATATTAGCTATAAGATGTTCACTGTATGTGACGATTTATTTTACAAACACTAAATATTATTATGACGAGGATGGTAGAAAAACACAATGAGCTGAGAGTAAAATGATTCATAGCAATTAGTTTTTTGTTGACAATCTGATGTCTGCTAAGCCCAAATATGAGCTGGAAAAGGAGAACCATGATCAACCTTTTTAAGTCAATGAGCTGTCGAACATTGGAGGTTTTTTTTTCATGTTCACCAGATATGAAATCTTCTTCAGATGAATCGCCCACTTTCTTTTCATCCAGATGGAAATTTGATTAAATTAAGAGCCCAAAAGCCTTGTTTTTTTTACAATCTTTGCTTAGTCTTAATTTGGTGAATTTCCACCTCCGTGTTTGACTTAAATTAAATTTGTATCCAATAATATGTAAATCTGCCCAAGTTGCAGGATCTGATGAGTTAATTGAAATTCCAAAATCGATGATGACTTGACGAGATTGAAAAATTAGTTCGAGAAGCTTGTACAAATATTGTTTTTACTTCTTTGAATAAGAACTTTTATGCTGATAATTTTCAACTACATTTTGTTTAAAGAATTATGTATCCAACTCTAAAATCAAGGGATGTTTACCTATGGAATGAAAGAGAAAAAACTATTTACTAAAAATTGGCTCAAACGATTTTTATCAAAATTCGTATCCGGAAATTGTTTAGCATTGCAAACTAAAAGATGACACTTATTTTCCTACTAATATAACTTTGATGGTACGTAACATAAGCGTGGATTTACAATTTTGATCGCATCCCCCCACAACTGATTGAGATACGAAATTACTTATCATTGAAAATTTGTATAACTTTAAAACTAAACGACATTTATTTGAAATAACTTTTATAAACTCAATATTTTCCGAACTAATGACAATTTATTTTTAAAATATAGATTTGGGAAATGACGAATGGAAAATGCACATAACACATATCATATTTATGTAGCTCAATCTATTATTTCATATATGCTCTTAGGTAAAACGCGATGCTATTTCCCTACCCCCTATTATGTTTCTATAACGATGTGTTTTATTTTATTTTCACATATCTTACCAGTTTTAAATTGTTGTTTGTTTAGATAAAGGGGCATGAAAATCTGTCCATCTCACCATACCATTTATTTTACTGTAACATATGAATGAATTTTCTTTTGTAAAATATTATCTGCACCATATTTTACTTAATCTACAACTATTGTAATAGTCAAAAACATCGTATCGTATTATATATACAAACATTGTCTTATTTCAAGTGAGTCTTTATTTATTTGCAAACATTCAACTAACAAAATATGTCATGGAAAAAAAAAATCGGGAGCAAAATAAAACAAAGAAGTTTTTATAATTTAAAAAACAAACGTCTCTATGTAATAAAGGGTAAAACCTACGTAATTCAAAAATAAGATTTACTTTTCCTATCAACTTTCATAGCTCTCACATATTTAGGAAATGGGTTTTTTTTGCACGATTAATTTTATTTTTACTTACGCTTCAATTTATGTAGAGCTATTAAAAAAATAAAATAATGGCGGTTCTAAATTAGAACTTGAGGCGATAAAGCGTTATATTTTTAAATGGCAATCGACAGTTTATGTAATCAACAGTTTCCCATTACCAGCTATGGGTGGAGGCCCAAGGGTGGTAATTTTCTATATTCTCATTGCCAGAGTGGGCTTAACAGGGGTGGACAACACGTGTGTGAATGCAGACAAATACGTTAGTTTCGTGTTTTTATTTTAATCACCACGTCTTAATATCTGTTAAGATCATACGCATATACGATAATTACACTTACGGAGTAGGAATGTTGAAGGAAACATTTTAAAGGTCATTTACCCGCATTTGCATGGGAGGAGATCGGGAAATAACTTAGGAAAAAAAAACTTCAGTATACCTGACTGGGATTCGAACTCTGATATCCCCGTCATCAGCAGGCCAGTTTAACACAAAAGGGACGCCTTTGACCATTCAGCCACTGAAGCGGGCTAGTTTCGTCGGATTCGTGGCACTGGTCACACGGTTCAAAGATTAATGTCAACATTATAGGTGTAGCTTTCCGGTGACGTTGAAGTCCTGGCTTGAATCCCGGTCCGGTCTAATGAAAGTGTTTATTCTCTAAATGTATTTCCCCTCTTCTCCACGCTAATGGGGGTACATCACCTAAACATTCTATCCTTCTCATCTATACTATATTAGGGTAATTAATATGCGGGAAACCCGAACTGATAGTGAGACGCGAGGGAGGAAAAAGTTATTTATTGTCGAGTTTGTCAATAACGATAAGGTTGCGCTTTAAATACAAACTGGGGTGTAATGAAGGCATTGGTCTCACGCTCTCAATACACACAATTGCAGGTACATTTATTCTTAATTCTAAATTTCTCGACCTCCCCCATTAGTGTAAATATGCGGATAACTTAGATGGTAAGCAAGACGTGATGTACGGTCCTTAAACTATATTGATGGAGCCAGTGTTTATTAGAGTGGAACTAATACTAACTACTGACATAAAGCTAATACAATACATATACAGTAGCCCCGCGGCTTCTTTGGTGCTGACTGACAGCTTTGAAAAGTTACCAGACCAAATTATGTATTCCTATACCGAACCATATGATCTGCAAAAACATGTGTTTAACAGCTGTCACTTCTGAGAGTCAAAATTTAGGTATATACCAAAATGTTGACTGTCAGAAGTCAGCTGTGAGCTGCCAGTCAGCACCAAAGAAGCCGTGGGGCTACTGTAGGTGTGTAATAGACCTGATATGGAGAAGAGAAGTGTCCTTGAAATGCAAGGAAGTGCTGTATTAGACATACTTTGCAACCATTACATATGCAGCAGAAACGTTGACATTTAAAGTAAGAGAGACTAGGAAAGAGGAGGCCATGGGAATGAAGTTTGTGATGAACATCTGCTGTCACGAGGATAAACAGGATTAGGAATGAAGTTATCAAAGAGATGGGAGAAGCAGATAACAGAAAAAGTGCAGGTGAGAGGAGGGTAATAGAAACAATTAATGGAGGAAGAATGGTGTAATGAAAGAGGTAGATGGAGGCATGTTACTAAACTGACCTTGCCAATGGATGATAAAAGTTGACGATAGTGACGAGTGTTTCACCATCACTGTCTTTATAGTGGTTTAACCATAGGTCTAGGATAGTATTTACAGACCTCTTTAAGCTCATGATGACGCCCTCCTTGGTAGTTTGTCAAATTCCTACGCCCCTATGTTTTGGGATATTTATAGAAACATCTTCAAAATATATTTTTTTAGTCAGTTTATTATCAATACAAACATCAATGTAACACTTGCAACCAAGACCGTAGCCAGCCAATGATTTCAGGGGAGGGGGGGAGAGGATCAAACCCCCAACCTTCCTTGGCAACGACCTTGATAGCAGCATAATGGTATCAAAAAACGACTGAAAACTTACAACTAGAAGGCAGTGTTTACAATAACGAAAAAAAACTTCGAAAAATAAGTTGAAATAAAAAAAATATCTCCGATTAATAGTTGATTTTAAAGCTATTTCCTAAGTGTTTCAGGCCCCCACCCACTCCCCAGAGGGGCGAACCTACTAGGTTGGGGGCCACTTGTCTAGGGGACCTTGGTTCGGTTCCATGAGCTGCTAAAGAAGATACATGTGATATATGTAGGAAAAATTTAAGTGCACTGTTTGTTTTGTTTTAAATGTACTGTTATATTTTAACTCATTGAGCTATAAAACGACTTTTGCGTAAGACATTTGGTGCCATCAGTTACATTTGGTAGATAATACTTTATTAGAGAAGAAATAAACCAGATCTATTTCTTTGACACGTTTTACTGACCCCATTAAATTTACGTAGCAATGGCATTAGATAGGTGTGGCAAGGAGATGTATTTTTACCGCTCTAAGACCCTCAAAAACTTCGACCGTGTGTATTTCCTCTAAATAAACCTCTTCATGCTAACGCCTTAGGATAATCAGTTAATAGTAGTGTTATAAAAACAAAATTAGATAAATAAAATAATAATTAAGATATCACATCTCGCTGTGTTTGTGTATTATTATGTTTGTTACATAATTTTTATTAAAAATTCACAATTTGTGATCTTTTGAAGCTGAACTAGAATGTAACCTAATTTGTTTCAATTCCCCAATGTCAACTTTTTATCTTACGATATTGCTAGATTTGGCGTGAGTTTGTTCTGTAAACAATTAATCCTGTGCTTTATTAGCAAAGCACCCAGTTTCGTTAGCACATAACCACTTATCTAGAAGTTTAGCTTAGACAAACGATAAAGTTAGAAATAATTTACGATCTACAGGAATAAACTCACTTAATTGCGTGTTGTTTTGAATGTTTTCTTTGACTAATTCATTTGAGTTTTACTGGGGTAGCGGTTTTCAAGAAAGTTAATTTAGTCACTGAATTGAAATGTTTTCTAGACTTAATTTAGAATTTACAGTTTTGTTTTATTAAGTTTGATGATTTTTGTTTAAAATCCAGCTTTTATTTTAAATTTACTAGAGTGAAACGTGATTTTCGGATGGTTCTGTAGAATTTAGTTAAAGTATTCTAATTATATTTACAATATTCTTTTTTAAAAAGTTTTTATCTAAAAATAAAAACATTATTTTAAAGAGTATTCTTCAAAGTTTACAAAGATTTCATTAAAAATAAATGCAAGGAATGAATGTATTTTTTCTTATCATGAATGTTATTTTACAGCTTTAAATTTAAACTATATATATAACATTTACTTTAGTCATTGAATGTATGGACATTATTATGACATGGATTTTTGACTTCATAATAAACTGGATAATGTCTTTTAAAAAAATATGAAAATTGTAATACTATGGAATCAATCGCCCCGATTTGGGCGTCGATTGAAACACTATGGATTAATTCCCTGATATAATAATGCTGTGATGATGTTTAGGTTGTCTATAGCTCCGTGGTCGAGCGCCTATCATCACTGTACGGGAAAGATACCGTTTAACCAGCTGTCTATAGCTCCGTGATCGAGCGCCTATCATCACTGTACGGAAAAGATACCATTTAACCAGCTGTCTATAGCTCCATGGTCAAGCACTAATTAGAACGGTATAATTAATAAATGTAAAGAAAGAGAACTGTTGATGGCTGTTTATTCACAAACGGTTTATTTAAATTACATCTGTTAGTTACTTATACATACTCCAATTAAATGATTTATATCAATGCACACTTGTGATATTAATGTAAGTTATTTTATACTGTGTTAGACTGTGACTGCCAGTGTGTGGCTTGTGCGACTTGTGCGTGGGCGTTTGGATCCCGGATGCCTGGCTGATACGCACAAACGGTTTATATATGACATACCCCTTGCATCTTTCTCCCCTCGCCAACAGTGTAGAATCTAACTAATAGAAAGAGTCCTGGCGACAGGTGTTGTGAAGGCTAGCTTCTTATTGGTATAGGGAATTGGTGTATTTGCAAAATACTGTGAAGTTGTTTCTTTTAACAGGAAATAGCGCAGTTGTTCTTTTAACAGGAAATATGGTATAATAAATCTATTTTAGAGATGAAATCCTTGTCCCATTATATCTGAGAAGCGCGTGTTTCTTTATGGATTAATCATAAAAGGATACTCTACATATATTACTTTAAAGAAAAATTACCTTCATCCATGACTTTTTACATAATTTATAGTAATCTGAACCAATATCAATACAAAATTTGCAATTTAATATTTGTCCCAAAACCATAAAAATTTGAGCAAACGCTTGTCATTACCGCAACTCCTATAATTTGTACAAGCAATAAAGTTGAATCAGGCGGGTTTTCGTTGTAAAATTTACTTTTCACCTTTACAATACTTTCTCTTTTTTTTCCGTCCTTTAAAATTAGTCTAGCGACTTATGGTATAATTCCACATGCACGCTCACAATTATGTACTTTGGGCACTCTCAAACTTACTCACTGAAACTTTGGATTACAATTAATAAAAACAATGATTTAGAATTGAATGTGTAGCTTTATTTTAGTTGAAAGGAGTCGTGGAAGCCCAAATAAACCGGTCCATGAGGCTCTCTCACAGTGTTTCCGGTCCATGGGGATATCTCACAGTGTTTCTGGTCCATGGGGATATCTCAAAAAGTTTCCGGTCCATGGGGATATCTCACAGTGTTTCCGGTCCATGGGGATATCTCACAGTGTTTCCGGTCCATGGGGATATCTCACAGTGTTTCCGGTCCATGGGGATATCTCACAAAGTTTCCGGTCCATGGGGATATCTCACAAAGTTTCCGGTCCATGGGGATATCTCACAGTGTTTCCGGTCCATGGGGATATCTCACAGTGTTTCCGGTCCATGGGGATATCTCACAAAGTTTCCGGTCCATGGGGATATCTCACAAAGTTTCCGGTCCATGGGGATATCTCACAGTGTTTCTGGTCCATAGGGATATCTCACAGTGTTTCCGGTCCATGGGGATATCTCACAGTGTTTTCGGTCCATGGGGGTATCTCACAAAGTTTCCGGTCCATGGGGATATCTCACAGTATTTCCGGTCCATGGGGATATCTCACAGTATTTCCGGTCCATGGGGATATCTCGCATTGTATCCGGTCCACCCCTGTCTTCAACCCATTTAAGAAATACAATATGTCGGCGACGATTAGTGGCACCACGTTCATAAAAGTTCCATGATGTGTCGGATTCACAGGAGTACCAAGAGAAAGCAGGCAATGTTTGTAAGTTCAACAGACAAGTAGGAAAAGACCGAGGTGGAAAAAAGCGACCCGGAAACTTGTAACTAGACGGAACAGAAAGTTTTTATCAATAAAGTATCCCTACTAAAAAAAAAGAGGAAAATGAAAATACCGTTGGATGAAACTATATAAAATAATGGTGGATGACTTTACCAAATTTGACTATTCACTATATAAGGTTTTATATATTTATTCTACAAAATATTTTTTGTAGAATCTCCTCTTAAACAGTAAATAGATTTCCTTACAAATTTGTACACAAAATAACACTAATTTAAATATTACTGACCGAGCTTAGGGAAGGACTTGTTTCAACTCAACTCTTTTTGACATCTGTTTGTCTAATTTTTTCCGTGATTACTAGCGAATAAATTGACAAATTTTAATGAAATTTACTAGGGACATTTTTTTAAAGCCTAAGTTGAACGAAATATATGAATAGCTTTCCAATCCGTTTCAATATGGTGGCCATTCAAAAGTATTTTATTTAATAGTTAATCTCAAGTGATTTGAAATAAATTTGTAATTAATAGATGGAATACCTAAGCGTTTTTTAATGTTGAGTTATATTCCAAGACTGAAGTTTTAGACTATGTAAACAACGGTAATTCTATATTAACATAATGTACTATTTAAAATAGTATTCATCTGTTGTATATCTAACTTGTTCCCCAAGGCAAAATGTTGACTTCAGATCTAATTTTAAAAAATTGGGAGAAAGAAACATGTCCCCAAAGAGAAATATAAAGACTGAAATAATGGAAAAGGTAATTACTTAATTCTCAACATTATGTATTCAAAGTTTCTTAAAATGGAGTTCATAGAGCCACAGTTAATTTTTTAAATAAAATAATAGACTAGAAACAATAAGATAAATAAAATATATTAATAGTAAGAAACAAAAATTAAGCCAGTATTTAGATCATCATTGATACACATTAAATTGTTATTGAAATAAATTTTCAGGTTAAGTTTCTTTGACGTGCTATGACTTTAAACATAAACTTACTCTATTTGAAGACTTGAAAAGTTTTTTGGCTTTTTTCTTTCGTGTATTGCCATCTTTTATAGTTTATAGTTTAGACATTTTGACCTTTTGGCGTTACGTTTTATCGTAATATATACATATATTTATGTATATATGTGTGTGTGGGGAAGGAACAAATATCCTAGAGATTCCATTTCGCATTCAGACTAAAATGGAATAAAATAGGAAATGCAGAAATATATACGATATTATGCACTATGGAATCTGTGACCCAGACTATTTTTCATTACATTACCTTTATTCTGTCCGTGCTTTCTTGTATAATATTATCATATAAATAACCTTAAAGAGGATATGTTAAGTAAGTAGATGCATTGCAGCCAACATTGATAAACGAATCCCTTTCGGTTATTCCATGACATTTAAAAGTGACACCATTGATCAAATAGAGAGCTGCAGAACACATGGTTTTTACATAAATGTTTTGGGGTTTAAAATCAACCCTCCTCTCCCACTTAAAACTAGTATCAATAATTTACTTTTGTATTTCTCTTCAATACATGGACTTTTTTTTTTAGTTTTAATAATCTAATGGCAAATACAACAGCGAATACGTTCAAAAACATTTTAAAATTTAATTCTAAAAAAAACCATTTCTATACATCTCCCATTCGCCACATGCCTACAATTCATTGCAGGTACAGTAGCCCCATGACTTCTTTGGTGCTGACTGACAGCTGACAGCTGACAGCTAAAAGCTTTAAAAATCTACCAGACCAAATTATGTATCCCTACGCCGAACCATATGATCTGCAAAAACATGTGATTAGCAGATGTCAATTCGGACAGTCAAAATTTAGGTATATAGCTAAATTTTGACTGTCAGAAGTCAGCTGTGAGCTGTCAGTCAGCACCAAAGAAGCCGTGGGGCTACTGTAGGAGCTAACGACGCTTATACGCCTGTCCATCGTTAATATTTACATGGCTTTCAAAACTTCAGTAAAATTTAGTGAGATGCGTCCTTTGATATTCTAATGGTCATAACTCACTTTTTTATTAGATCTGAAATATAAAAAAAAGGATTTTCACTTAGTAGACGGACAACACTGCCGTACCGAAATGAAGTATGCAAATGAAGGGAAGAAGCTAAACCCATTTTATATTCCCAGGGTGTGATAGATCACCCTCAAAGCTGGTCGAGAGGACGATATTTTGACTCTTTTTGAAAGTTATTTGATCGTCGGATGTAGTACAAATGCATCCCCAAGCTGGTATACGAGCTTATATTTGGCGTGACAACGAAATGATTAATGGGCTCAGTGAAATATGACATTACTTAGATAATAAATAGATAAATAAGTGTTTTTTTAAATAAATTTTTTATGGAATATTTAGCACCGCGTTTTACTATCCGTTCGGGCTATACGCTTTTAAGTACTAATTACTCTCATGGATTGGGAATTGGGATGGTTGAATTAGAGGAAGTGAACCCGCATTTGCGTGGAGGGAGAGTGGAAAAACATTTAGGAAAAACCACCCACAGTTCACCCGACCGAGATTCGAACCTCGATCTCCCCGTCCTCAGCAGTCGAGCTCAACACGAGTAGCGCGTTAGCCAACTACGCCACCGAGGCGGGTGTTTAAAAAAAAATTATTATGTTTAACATTGGGGCTATTTAAGCATTAATATATTATTTAATACCCATGGATATTATATTAATACGTAAATGACTTAGGAACGAGGAAGGTAAAACTTGGATAAAAATGTACACGCATTTGCTTGGAGAAAGAGTGGAAAATAACCAACTCAACGCATACTGCTGGGATTCGAACGCCAGACTTACTGTCTTTGTACTCTTCAAAATTATATTGATACGCTAACTTGGCTAATGGGCTGCAGTTGAGGATAGTAGAGTATAGAAAGAAACGTACCTGAATTTGAGTGGAGGGAGGGGTGGACAAAATTAGAAGAAGAAAAAAAAATCAACTATCACCGGCAAACCATTTTAATCTAAAAGGATGGAGATGATGAAGTTTTCTAGGAGTATATTCACTCGCATTGGCACGTTTTATTAGTATAAGACTTGAAAACTAATTTAAGTTGGGATGGAAGTGCATACGGGAAAAATACAGTGTTTTAGCAGTTTCTATTGTAAAAAGTTGTTTGGCCAAAATATATATTGTAAAATGTTGTTTGGCCAATATAAACATATATTTTACTTAATTTCCTTCAAACGGTGACCTCAACAGTTCTTGACAACTTTTTTTATCTTCATTTAAAAAGTTTCTCACCCACCTCGGTGGCGTAGTTGGCTAAACGCGCTAGTCGTGTTGAGCTGCTCGACTGCTGAGGACGGGGAGATCGAGGTTCGAATCTCTGGTCGGGTGAACTGGGGGTGGTTTTTCCCTAAATGGTTTTCCACTCTCCCTCCACGCAAATGCGGGTTCACTTATTTTAATTCAACCTTCCCAATTCCCAATCCATTAGCGTAATTAGTACTTAAAAGCGTATAACCCGAACGGGTAGTAAGACGTGAGGCTAAATATTATTATTATTATTAAAAAGTTTCTCATCTAGTGCCGCTACACTCGTGACAGATATTCAACAACTGTTGATATCACCACGTGAAGAAATTTAAACTCTATGTTTGTACTGGAGCAATATTATATT
>CABFOW010004519.1:0-55082 GCA_902141385.1 Timema californicum
CAATCACCCTACCATTACACATTAGCGTAAGTGTGTATAACCCGGACGGGTAGTAAGACGCGGTGCTAATAATAATAATAATTTCAATTGTGAAATGGTGTTCTAGCTTTTCAATTATTAGGGCAGTTTGGAAAGTAGCTTCCATTTCTTTTCAGCAGTTAAGCGGGGAGCAGGCCGGTATTCACTCATGAGCATTAGTGTAAAGTGACTCAGAATCCATCCAGCCATCAAATTGTTAACTCTTTATTTGTATTAGTGATTTAAAATGAGTGCTAACATTAATGACCCTGCCAGCTGTGAAGAGCACACAGTTATTTGTTCTCTTCATTAATAAAAACATGAGTGATGCCAAGCTTCATCGTCAACTATGCAAACTTTAAGGATCATTTATTATGAGTGAAATAGGTTTAAAGCAATGGCTTTGGATAATTAAAGATGGCCAAACGAATGTTCACAATGAAGAGTTATCTGGCCGACCTTCTGTTGGGGCGGATGAGCTTGTGCAGAAAGTGGATGCAAAGGCTTGGGAAAATGGGTGTTTCACAATAACTGAGCTTTCCCTTCTTTTACACAAATCTGATGTACTGTGATTAGGTTATCACAAGTTTTGCACTAAGTGGGTCCTGAAGATGCTTACAGATGACTACAAAATAAAGAGAATATCCACAAAACTTAGTTTCCTGGAGCAATACATAGAATTGGAAATTTTCTAGGAAATTTTGAATTGGAGAATTTTCTGTAGTGGAGGGGTTAAATTGCAAAGATGGCACCAAGAGCCTATTATACTTAAAAATATAGTGTGTTAAGATACAGGTGGGTTATAAGTAAGTTGCACGGGGTGGGGCAGGGTAGGGGTAATTAGGAAGTACGGAGGGGAGACAAATATTGGGCCAACCTTAAAATTATTTTAATTAACTTATTGATGATAAATTGAAGTATCATTTGTGAACATAACAGGTCTACAAAGGCTCACATTCATTTGTTTCTCTATTGATTGTTTTTAGTTCCGCGTATTACTACCTGTACAGTTTATTCGCTTATTTACTAATTATGCTAATGTTTTAGGGATGAGAAAGGTTGAATTTAGAGGACTTGCATCCGCAGGAGTGGAAAACTTTAGGAAACCCACCCTCATTGCACCTAACTGGGATCGGACATCGATCTCCCTGTCATCGACATCTAATCTATTGCGAGAGTAGCAAGTTAGACCGTGCAGCCACCAAAGCTCGTTTGATGATATTTCTGGTGTTAGCGCTCTTAGGATAAATTAATCTTAAGTATAAAAACGTTGGCATTTAGGATATATATATATATATATATAGATATATATATCGTTTACATTAGTTCCATTTAATCAGTTGAAATTATTTTACAGAAGTAATAATTGAAAACTTTTCGCTTTGGAAAATTTTTCGTAAAAAATTAAAGGAAAAATGTATCCTTCTCCCATCTCTAAGTTACCACAGTGAGGGACATAGATTCCGTAATTGTGCTTCATAACAAGTGATTAAACCTGGGTTTCATACATCATTACTGAAGCAAAAGGACAGTTTATGCAATGGGGGCACACCTATTTACCAAACAAACCAAGGAAGTTCAAGCATGCATTGAATTCCAGGAAGTTTATTGTGACAGGATTTTGGGACTTACAGGACTACATTTTGTTGATTTTGAGGCACAAGGAGCCACAATTAATTCCAAAGTGTTTTGTGAGACATTACAAAAACTTTGGAGAGACATTCAGAAAAAAAAAAAGATTTTTATTCTCATCTTCCTGATAATATGGCTCACATTATAGAAATTCTTGAACATTTCAATTAGTAATTGTTTGATTACCCGCCATACAGTCTTGACCTTTCTTTGAGTGACTATCATCTTTTCAGACACATTAAACAGGGGTTAAGTGCACAGCACTCTAACGACATTGAGGAGTGGAAGTGGGTGTACAAACGTGTATATGCTCAACATCTGATTTTTTTGATAGGGGAATTGAAAATCTTTTTCTCTGAAATGACACATTTCTTAATTCAGGTGGCAACTACATGGAAAATTAATTTGTATGTTCAGATATTTTTTGTATCCAATACTTTTCCCTCCCCAATCTAATTGCATTTTTTATAACCCATCGAAAGCTACTTTCTGAATTATTCTCATATTGTTATCCACTGCAACAACGTTTAATGGCTAGCTTTTAACTGCAAAGAGTGTTAGCCTCTTTCTGGGCTGTTTATTATTTTAATCACTATACATACATTAAATCAATATACCTAGACCTATAATTTGTTTATCTATTATTTATAAGCACCATAAAATAATTCACAAACAAGAACATACACCTAACTTCATTTAATGATTAACCATAAACTAAATGTGTTTGAAGAATTCTTCAGTGGCCATAGGGGATTTTTAAAAACTGAAGTGAGCTAAATGTTTCTAAAATACATTTCAAATTAATTTTTATTAAAAATAAATGTGAATTGAAGCTTATATGCTGAAGCACACACTCTCAAGTTTAATTTTTGACAATTTTTTGTGGAAAATTTTGGAAATTTACCCTTCAGCTGCTTTCTGAATTGTTTAGTAAATGTAAGTTAAATTTTTCTCTGTATTTTTGGTGTAAAGTTGTTGTTTTTTACAGATAAAGTAGACAATTAGCAATAGTCATAACATCTATTAAATGGCCTTATCCTGAGGAGTGTCACGCCATTATTTCTTTAACTAACACATGAACTTACTTTCACGAAATAGTTCGATAATTTTCCCTAGCCCCTCTTCATACTTGCTCCAGGAGTAGGAGTTGGCAACCCAACGAAAATTTAGTTTCTCACCTTAGCCTTTCTACCCTAAGTTGCCCTGCAATGTCTTTGAGTAAGTGCTATTTGAAAGGAAATCATTCTCTTGACCAAAAATAGCAGTGTAAAGTGTAAACTGTGATATAGTTTTTATTGTGATTTTGCATATTTTTGTATCTCTCACTCTTTTCAGCACCTTCGTCCCTAAATGAGTGGTATTAAACTGATAAGTAAATAAGCCATTCTTCTTTTATGTTTCAGGAGCTCCATGGTTTAAAAGCAATTGTTATGTTTCTTCACTCCTTACCTACAAACAAAAAGAATGTACCAGAGCTTATAAGAGATCCAATAGCTTTAATACAAGATGTCAGGACAGTGGTAGAACAACATCGGTATGACAATCCAGAATTTGCAGTTACTGGAAAATCTATTCTTCGCAGTTTAGATGACAGTGATCGAGTAAGATGATCTTCATCATCATAGTTGTTGTTATTAATATATTACTGTGCACATATTTGCTATAATATTAAAATATGTTATTCACTCATTACAAACTAAAATAAAAACTAATTTATCATAAACTGTTCAGTGATAAAACAAATGATTCTATACTCGTATTTTAAAATAGAATCAATACATGTTTTAGTATTAAATAAAAATTAAATGTTGTATTTGCCTAAAGAGTGAAAATCTACACATAAATACATTAAAACGTTTATTTTACTATTACAGTTGAAAACAATCATCAACAACAGCTTCCATCCCTGGCTGGGCTTGTTTGGAACATAATTCTCTCCAATGTATCCTTTCTCTTCACCACCTCTCCTCCACAATGATCCAGTCTCTCCTCTCTCCTCCACACTTATCTGCATTCCTTTCAGCCCCCTGTCCCTTGGTCTTCCACTTGGCCTCCTGACTCCCACTTCAATATTCAGCAACTTCTTTGGTATAGTCTCCTCCTTCATGATCTTTACATGACCTTACCACCTTAGTCATGCCTTCTTTATCCTGTCCTGCACTGCTTCTATTCAACAATTCCTCTCACCCTTTTATTTCTTATCCTATACATTCTTATCTTTCCTAAAGTATTTCTCAAACATTTAATTTCACAGGCTTGAATTCTACTTTCATCCTGCTCCTTCATTACACACATTTTCGCTGTGTAGATCATTATTGTAAATATAGTATGCAGGGCTGTGGAGTCGGATTTGTGGAGTTGAAATCAATTTTGGATGTGGAGTCGTAACTATAGCTTCAAAATAAAAACTTATAATATTATAATAATATGTTATACTTTTTTTTATTATTTAGGTCCAACATTTATAATTTGGATTAACATATTTATTTAAATATAAATTCACAATGCCAAAGAAGCTTCCCATGAAGTTAACTGTATTGGAGCATTTTACTGCAGTCAATTTGTTATTACTAATTAATATACATTAGCCATTTATGAAGGAGTTGCAGTTAGATTCGAAGTCAGACAGCGGAAAAATAGAGAAGTCTAAGTTGAAGGCTTGATGGACTCCACATCCCTTTTTCACATTATACTTCTGACACTTCTGAAAAAAGCTTCTGCTAACGCTCCACCCCTCTATCCCACACATCCAACTGCTCCTCAATTTCTTTATCCTCATTGGCCCATACCATCAGGTTATCTTTAATGCCATTGCTTTCATACTTTCCTTTACAAGTATTCTTTCTACCAGTTCATTATTCCGTTCATCACTACAATGAACATTCGTGATGAGTGTGCACTTCCATGCTTCAGGCTCCTTCTCATCTCAAAACACTATGTCCTCTCCCATCCCACTTTCACAGCTCACACTCCTTTTGTACATATTTTTCATTCTCCTTATCTCTCGTCCCTCAAGCCTTTCTCTTAAGTGCAGTGAAAACAATATTTACCAAAATAAAATTCTGATGCAAGGAGAAAAATAATTGTTAAATTTATCATTTTTAACTAGTCTTACCATAGTTACAATCATCTCACACATACACCTCTCTTTAAGGAAAAACCTCTTTTTTTTTCTTTTTTTAGGTATTTTGCTATAGTAAGAAGAATGTATGGGAAATGTAGATAGAAACTTATAAAAGGAACAAACACAATATGGCTTTTACAGTGAAAAGAAGAACACAGTTCACACTTTACACTGCTACCAATGGACAAAGAGGTAATGGCTAACTTGTGAAGAAAATCAATCGTTAAAATACCTAAAAAAATCTAAACATGTTCCTATCTAATGCTATCATTCTTTACCAGTTTCCTTTTCCTCCCTTTTGTGTTTTTTCTTTTTTTACTTTTCGGAAGTTGTGTCTAATGTTTCACACCCTCTCTTAATAAGTTCGGATAGAATTAAACCTCGGTCAGGAGATTGGGCGGTACCCATCGATTTTCTTCACTGTCCAGTGGCAGCAGTGCTAAGTATGAACCGTATTCTTCTTTCCACTGTAAAAAAATATTGTGTTCATTCCTTTTATCTGTTTCTATCCACCTTTCCTGTACCTTCTTACATAAATATCTGTAGGAGTGACCACAGGGGCAGTGTTTCTGACTCATAGCTTGGAGGTTGAGATTCATATTTTACTGATTACACTAAGGATGGTCTCTTCCACAAGTGAGTTTCCACTCTCCCTTCAGGTTATAGCCAGTTTAGTTTCACTTTAGTTCCATTTTCTCACCCTTAACACGTCAACACAACACATTAAGCCATAATTATTAGCCTATTTTCATTCTAATTTTTTTTTTACTCCAAAAGCTTACAAAAATTTTGGAGCTTCATATTTGATGTATTTAATTTATGTAATATATTTATTTGTATTCATTATTGTTAATAATTTTATTCAAACACTTGCATGAAGTTAAATTATGCTAATTTAAATAAATAACCATTGTATTGTTTAATATAGAAAACAAAATATGTTAAGATTTTGTGTGTGCTAATTTTAGTTAAGTTGATTGAAATATACATATTTTTAATCTTTGGGCTACCAGTACCTTTAAACATTTTACAAAACTTCTTTAAACTATTGTTTTAAGTTGTATTAAATATTAGTTTGAATTATTTTACTTATTCATTTTTTACTCATTGATTATACTTAGTGCCACACTGTTAGGCATGCAGACTAAGTTTCAAGCTAGTATAGCTTGGTCTTCTCATGATGGGAAGGTTCAAAACCCGGCTAGCTGTATCAGAAGTGGTTTGTTTGGGTTTTTTAAGCTACCTGTTTGGGTTGCACACCTTTTTTTCTTAAATAGTTTCCCACTCTACCTCCATAAAAATGATGTTGGTACATTTTCTCTAAGTACTGCCTTCCTCATACCTACCCCATTAATGTATTAAAATGTTTATAAGCTAGACAGATAGTGGACACACAGCCAAAAAAAAGTACAGTATGTAAGGGTATTTCCTCTAAGATTACGCACTTAACTTTAATGCCATTAAAATATATTAAAATTGTGACTTAAAACAAACATTGTATATCAAAATATTCATTGAAAATCTTAGTTTTAAATACACTTAAGCACAATATTACTTAAATAATAAAAAAATTGTAATTTTTAATTAATAAAAAATTGAAATGCACACTCTCAAAAGCATATCCATCTAAGAGTGTGAAGTAGATTCTCTAAGAGTTCGCACCTAACAGCCATCACACCTGTGCCCTCATAGCTGGAACAGGCATCGTGCCACTACCACTTACAGTCTTAACACTGAACCCAGTATTCATTTATGGGCTCATATTTTTCAACCAGGATAAGATATATTTTCTTCTACTAGAGTTTATGTGGGTGCACTTAAGCTAAAGAGATGTTTATTACTCTAAAGCCTAATGGGCTTGTCACACTTCTTAATGTTAGTGGATTTTTAAATGAAGATCTGGTTCTAATTTCTAGCTTCTTCTGGGTTCATTTTTGCTTCAATTCATGATTTGTTATAGGAAGAGGGTCGAATGTTAAGGGTGATACCAATTTTAAATCTGCCTCATCGCCATTAGGTATATTTGCCTTGTTACTATTATTTCCCACTTCTTCAAAGAGTGGTGGTCACGGTTCATTACAGTTGCAGGCTTAAAATCTTACTCAAAAAAAATCCAGGTGTAATAGATGAATTCCAGTGGCCCTGAAAGAATGTTTTGCTTTCTCAAGCATCGCAATTCTTTCATATGAAGAAATTTCCATTTGAGTGATTAGTCTTTCAGGATTGCTTAACAGCCACTTGTAACATTTTGCTGCAACAGCAGTCTTTAGGAGCCCAAAAAAACAAAAATCATTAGGTTACATCATTTGTCTGGCATGTGCTGGAAAAGATAGCAGGGCGATAAACTTTTCCCTGCAGAAAATCACTGTGTCCCAGCCACATTGAGAAATATGACTATCCAAAATGAGCAGAACGGGATCATCTTTAGTTGGCATCACAAACATTGCAAAATGCTTTAGCCATTCAACGAATAGTTCTGTATTCATGTATTCTTAGTCAGAAAGCAAAGGCAGAGTTCCTTCAGGGGCATCTTTATACAGTTTAACTATTGAGGCAGGCGGAACGAAAATTCCAGCTGGAGACATGCAACACATAACTGTCACTGTTTGCCCCCTTTCCGGTGACACAACTTTTGTAACACATTGCTTTACTTGAGAAGAAATTACATTCGGATTGTAGTTTGGGACAGTAGAAATTCCACTCTCATCCATGTTTTTTTAACACCGTGTCCTACTACCTGTTCAGTCTATACACTTATGTAATAATTACGTTAATGGTTTTAGGAATTAGGAAGGGGTTATAATTCAAGGAAGTGTACCTGAATTTTCGTGGAGGGTGAGGGGGAAAACCACTGGAAAAACCACCCTCAATACACCCGACAGACATTAGAACTTAAATCTCCCCGTCATCGGCAATCTAGTCTACTCGTGCAAGTAGCGCCTTGGACCACGCGGCTACCAAAGTGGGTCTCATCCATGTTGAAAATCCTATGAGGATGGAAGCTATTTTCATCTACAACTGTCTTTGAATTATCAAAAAAATCTTTGACATTGGACTTTATTAAACCCCACAGCCCTTCCTAGACTGCACAGCTTAGGAGTACAAAGAATGAAGTTGTTTAATTTTAAAGAGCCATAGACCCAGTTTTTTCTAGCCATTCTTTTAATTGTTTTTTAGTTTGAATTAATTTGATCTAATTTTGCAAATTCAAAGGAAAGCTTCATTAGCTGTGTCCATGCAATGCCATAAAATTTGGCATTCTTTTAAGTGATGTTTGGACGGAACCTAAAAAAATAAAACAAAAATTGCTGAATTTTGGTAGTGACCCTAGGAAAACGAGAAGGAAAAATGCAGAAGACGTATTTTGGATTGAATTTTCCACATATTTGTACTCACAGCTTTTAGTCTTTTTCGTAAAGTTGATTATTCACTTAAAGAATATCAACAATAATAAGCTTCTGGTTTGATTTTCTCTTGTGATAAAACATTCTGATTACTAATAAAAATAAAACGTTTAAGCATAGCAGCATGAAACAGAGAACCAAAAAGATTTCCTTTATAAGTGTACACTAACATCCTACAAGAGTATACACACCCTATTAAATATCCACTGCACACTCTTAAAGGCCTTGGTGGTTGTTTTAAAAAATTCTCACCAGAAAGCAGTGGCATGAGAGAGAGTTTTATATCTTGCCCATAAAAAGGATGTATCAATTTGCTTTCCTTTAATCTGTAAGCTAAACATAAAAATTGATACTATTTTTGTGTATATATTATACTAGTTTATATATTTAGAATATTATGCAAAAAATGGTGAAAATTGTTATTTATCTGTAAATAACATAGTATAATTTGCAAGCATAAAACAACACAGCGTGTGAATAAAGGTGTTTCACAAGGAACTGAATCGTCCCACACTAATGCCAACTTAGGACATTTTAGAGGCACACTCTTATAAGACTGTTCTCTTAAAGGACCTTACCTTAGTAAATATGTTTTAAATTAACTACGTTTAAATATGTATGAGCCAAGTGCACTAGGTATTGACACCTTAAATAAATTGATAATAAATCATTATTAGATTTTTAAATTGTCAATTACATCAATGCTTGGAAATTTATAAATTTTTTGCTCTCAAGTTATTTACTTCACCCCCAGGGTTAAAGAGAAAGCCATGTGCCATTTAGGTCCAACCATAGCCATAATGTCCTTCTTTTGGTGGGTGAGTTCTGGGACACTCATGATTGGTTCAAGTTCTGCTTCAGGCATTCTTAGTTCACTCTTCACGACAGTCAGTCAAACATCAGGCTCCGACCGCAATAGTCTTACCTACAACGACTGAATGTATATCATACAACAAAAGTGTTGAATCGCTTAGACCTGGAAACAAATATAGATTTTTGTTGCAGCACATAATACATTCATTGTTCGTATAATAAAAGAACTCAATAAAATTCATGTATTACATACTATGAACTTTATTTGTTTTTAGTCCATATGCTAGATGCCTAACCTTTGATCCAAAGCTCTGTGAAGGTCACAGTGTTATGTTTATTGCAAGCGGAAAGGTGGAGTAAAATCAAAATGTAAACATGACAAGTTTTTAACTCTTGGGCTATTTTCTGTTTTATTTTCTTTGTTTTAGCCTACCTGAGGCACATCAAAAAATATTATATTCCACTTCTATGTGCTTTTTACATAATATAATATAGCATTTCCTTTTAACTATAATTTTTAATCCAATAATTGGAATGGTATATATAAGCAATATTAATTAAATAAATAGTTTGGAAACAGGTATTACCATATGTTCTAAAAATTTTGTAGTACCCAAAACACTTCCAACTGGTGCTGAGGAAGTAAACCTGTGTGTATTATAATAATTGTATTTAAATACTATACCTGAGAACTCGGGAAACAGACATGTTTGCATGCAAGGCTGTAGCCAAGCCACAATTTCAAGGAGGTAATTTAGGGGGCACAGCCCTCGAACTACCAGAGGCAAAGAAAATTTTTTAATATTAAATTACTCTAGGAAATATTTGGAGTTTATTTTAATTTTAATTAATGGCAGGGATTAAATATATTTAAGTGCTATCAATGTGTTTAGCATTTAGAAACTTACATAGCGCCGCCTCCTTAAAAGTTTGAAAATTTACATTGAGCACTTATTAAATAATGGCATAAATGGAGGAAAGATATTATAATTGTGTGTTTGTGTGTGGAACACTGTAGGGGAAAACTGCTCCATTAAAAAAAATTCCCTTTGAATGAATTTGCCCGTCTTTAGATTTATTTAAGTCCTCTTCTATATTTTTGGAAATGATACAATTAGAAACAAACTTAAAATAACTTCTAAAGGCATTAAATTAAAAAACATATCAGGCAAAGGCCATTCTAAATCTTAAAGGGGCATCAACATTTTGAACAAAATTTTAGGGAAGACAATTCCAAATAGATACCAAAGGAGTATGATTTTATTTAAAAAGTGAGGATCTCTCCAATAGCTGAATCAAATACCAAACATTTGCTGAGACAGGGCCCCTGAAATTCTTTGGGCTTGGGGAAGGGGGACTAGTCCCTAAAAACTCCTTTTTGGTTAATCTGCCCTCATGTCCTGTACACAACTACACCGCCAATGACCCAATCTGGATGATTCTAGAGATGATTTATTCTTTCGCTAATAAAGTTGGAGATTTAATAATTTGTGCTTGCATCCTTACCGTAAGCAGCAAATATTGTCATGGGTGCGGGTACATTTAAAATAGTAGCCTGCTTTACTTTAAGCTAATAATTACTAAAAGAAACTGTGTAAATTTAGCCTTGGATGACCAAAGCTATGATGGGTAGATGAGGTTAAAACTGAAGGGCACATCTGTTGAATAGCTATTAAGAACATGGAATGGAAAAGGAGTGAGTGGTAAAGAGAATGAACTGTTAGAGGAAATGATTGAAAGAAGAATTGATATTTTTTGTGTATGTGAAACCATGTGAAAAGGTAAAGATGTTTTGTTGATGAGCTATGGTAGCCTAGCACTGTGATCAGGTGTAGATGAATGGATAAGGGTAAGTCACAGAATAGGTTTGATCCTAAACCCAACGGCTAGGCTTTTAGTGGCATTAGTTAGTGTCATCTGGACCTCTATGGGTACATATGAAAATATGCATCCATAAAATTATGTTAATTGCTGGTTTTGCAACCGTGGAGGGTGAAGAAGAGAATGTGAGAGTGGAGTTTTGGAAGGATTTCAATGAAATATTGAATGCATGTGAACTGGGGATAGAATTATCTTGTTAGGAGATATGAATTGATGTATGGGTGGGTACTCATAGAGAGAATTCAGAGAAAGTGTTAGGAAGGTATGGTGATTATAGGGTATTCAAGAGTTGTAATGAGTGACTGTGTTTAGAAAAAGGTTTATTTGTGTTAAACACATGGTTTGGCTGTGGTTGGAGCCGAAAGTGGGACAGATCACTTCCTAGGGATCTAGGTAATTGAATAAGGTAGGCATTTTGTGAGGAAGTAGTCAGTACATGAGTACTAAGCGTGTAAGAGTGAAAGTGGAAAAATTGCGAGATAAAAGATTTCTGGGAAAAAAATAATTTTACAAGATGAATGGTATGTTTAAATACATGCTAAAAAATATAGAGAATGATTGAAACCGAATAAAAGAAGCCATAGTTAAGTGCACAAAATATGTGTTTGGAGTTGCGGTGGTTGGAAACTTAAAATGAAATGCCCAGTCGAATGAACAGGTGAAAGAATCTATGAGAGAGAAAAAAGAAGCATACAAACAAATGAATGCTATAGAGAGTAAACCCGAAAGTAAGGAGTTGTGAGACATATTCCAAGAGATAAGATAATGATGGAGTATTTTGAGAAATTGTACGGCAAAACCTTATAGAAAGTATCAGAAAATAGGGAAAATGTTATGATGAGTGAAAGAATTAATGAGGGTGAGGTGTTAAAAGCTATGAAAGTGTTAAAGCTGCAGGCGTTGATGACATCACATGTGAAATGCTTAAGTGTGGGGCATGGTACTTTTTACCTGATTGTGTTAGTTGTTGTGCTGGTTTTTTGAATGTTCCGAATGACTAGAACATTGCTGTCATTGTTCCTTTGTACAAAGTTAAAAACAGTAAGAGTGAATGTAAGAATTATAGAACAATTAGTTTGTTGAGTATTCCAGGAAAAGTTTTTGGGAGAGTCTTGATTGTGAGGGTACGTGAAAAATGTGTCGACAAGATTTTGGGTGTGCTGTATGTTTTTATGCCAGGTAGGGGTTGTATGAATCAGATATTTGCATTTCACCATGTTATTGAGAAATGTATGGCAGAAAGGAAGAAATTGTATTGTGCATTTGTTGACCCGAAGAAAGCATATGATCGAATGAATATAGAATGTTCTGAGAGAGTATGGTAGGGTTATATGGCTAGTAAATGCAATTATGGTGGTGTATGATGAAAGTAAATTGTGCGTTAGGGTGGATGGATCTTTGAGCAAATGGTTTGACATTGAACAAGGTGTTAGACAAGGTTATTTTATGTCTACATGGTTGTTTAATGCATTTATGGATAAGTGTATGAGGAATGGTTGTGAGGACGCGGGTGGTGTTCTAATGGACAATGTGAATGTGAGTGTGCTGCTATATGCAGATGATGCCATATAAATGGTTTAGAATTAAAGTGATTTGCAGAATGCATTAAATTTAATTAAATTTTATTAATGCCTTTAAAGTAACACTTATAATATAGGAAAATGCTATCAGTTGTAAATGCAAAAAAATATATATGTTTATATTTTCTAAAAGGCTATTTCTACTAAAAACAAAAGTAGACTAAATTGTTTTGTTTGTTTAATGACATTCATAGTGTTAAATAATAAAACAAAGTTTATCATCCAGGGTAAGTAAACAAGCTTAACCTACACAATAAATAACTAATTTACACTGGTCTACACTCGCACAAAACTCATAAAACTAAAAACATTCACATGCCACAGTATTTATAGCACACACTTATCTCCAGACAGTATATTCTGAAAGTGTCATTGCTTATATTTATTCAACATGCAACAAGTTGAAGGTTGATAACCAACCCCCCGCCCCCCNCCCTCTTCCCCTCCCTTCTCCTTGCTCTACATATCATCTCTCTAATTCTTCTTTCTTTGCCAACTGAGTTGCGACTTGTTCTTGGAACTACAATTTGAACAGTTTCAACTTGAAAGGTTTTGTTTTGTTGTTTCCTAATCTCAAAGACCTAACCACTTCCACAGTTCTCCCCACACTTACTATTTCCTTTGTTAATATTTTGTCTTGGTTTACCCAACTTGTCTGACTAATAAACACAATAACTATTTTTTAAATGTACACACACATTATAATGCTGGTGACAAGCTATATACTCATTTTCCTGTTTTGTTTGAACTGTAAATAAGGTAGTTTTTTTTTTTTACAACTTTCAACCTCCGCCCGTCCTAGCCCCTGCATGATCTGTAAGGGTAAGTTGTATGGAATATTTATGAGAGGAGGAAGAGTCTTGTGCAGCGTTAAAAGAAAGTATGCATTCTAATTGTAATTAAGTGGGTGTAAAACCTTTGATCTACTCAGGTATTTATGTACTCCTAATAAGCTCTTTGATATACATTTTGAGAAAATTGTTGATTTGGTGAGTAACTTAATATCTATCTTAACCCTCATTTTGAGACAAACATCTTAAATTCACAAGTGGTTGCAAGCATCATAATAATTCATTTACTGACAACAATATTATATATTATGATCATATCAACTTAATTTCCAAAGGATTTGAATAGAATTTGGTGTAGTGTATGCATTTTATATAATATTGGGCTTTTAATATAGTGATTTTTATTTCCTTTTTAGTATGTTTGAGACCTGTGATCAATTTTGTAACTAATTATGTATTTATCATGAGCTTATTATATTAAAGTGAAATAAATGAATAGCCCAAATGAGTATTAATGCACATACACACACACACAAAGCATGGATAGCATATAATATAGTATTAGTGATGTAATTTAAAACCTTCATGAAATAATGCAGTCATTGAAGTCATTATTTGTGTCTATTTTAGATAATTCAAAGGGTGGGGGTGGATGGGGGAGGTGTTCCAGCAGTTATCTATGCTTGTGCCTGTATAAACTGTACAAAAGGCCTATTATTTATATTTCATTTAATTTGCGTACTGCTCTGTGTATTAAGCAATCTCTACAGTAAGCTACATACAATATTTAATAACTACTCATAATTACCATGCATACAATACTGCACAGTGCAATAATTTGAGTGTTGAAGTTAATATCCACAGTATATACATTAGCCCCATGGCTTCTTTGGTGCTGACTGACAGCTGATGACTTTGAAAAGTTACCAGACCAAATTATGTATCCCTACGCCAAACCATATGATCTGCAAAAACATGTGTTTAGCAGCTATCACTTCTGACAGTCAAAATCTAGGTATATACATAAATGTTGACTGTCAGAAGTCAGGTGTGAACTGTCAGTCAGCACCAAAAAAGCCATGGGGCTACTGTAGGCACATATACATAAGAAGTATGATTTAAAAATATATACTTTTACAAATAATGAACACCTCTTAACAACAGATATATTTTTTATTATAGAAGGTGTCCGCTACTAAGAGATTTCATTGTATATTAAAATATAATAACCCGCCTCGGTGGCGTAGTTGGCTAACGCGCTTGTCGTGTTGAGCTCGACCGCTGAGGACGGGGAGATCGATGTTCGAATCTTGGATGTAGTGACACGCTCTTAACTGTTTGTATGATCTATAAACAAATTACACGAACAAATATAAGAAATGAGGATGAGGAAAATACATTTTAATCAAACACACAAACCCGTGACTAAAGGTAGGATAAGGAATCATCAATGAAAAATCCCGTTGTTTTTTTATATAAAAACCCGCCTCGGTGGCGTAGTTGGCTAACACGCTTGTCGTGTTCAGCTCTACTGCTGAGGACGGGGAGATAAGGTTCGAATCTCAGTCGGGTGAATTTTTTTCCTAAATGGTTTTCCACTCTCCCTCCACGCAAATGCGGGTTCACTTCCTATAATTAAAAACCTCCCCAATTCCTAATCCATTAGAGTAATTAGTACTTAAAGCATATAAACCGAACGGGTAGTAAGACGCGGTCGCTAAATATTATTATTATTATTATTATAAAATATAATAATTTTCATATTCACACATTTTTTTCCAGAATGTGTGCAGCTAGTTTTTGAAGTTATTAAAAACAATCTTTATTAATCTGAAGGAATTTCCAAGTATTGGCGAGGAATTCTGAACTATCTCTCTACCAAAACTATATATTATTTTATAAACATGGAAATAGTTAGAAACATAATGTACAAAAATTTTTTTTTCAAGGTTTGGCATTAAAGCATTCTGATAAGATTTTTATAGGATTATGGACTATAGATCCAAAGGCACAGACGTACAATTAGTGACTTTTCTAAAAAAGAAAAAAAAAACCTTAGAATCAACCCAATGTAAAAAGAATGGGCTACAAACAATTACATAGAACTGCTATAAACAGAACACGGAAGGAAGGGCCATATCGGATAGTTACAAACATTAATAAAACTTTTCCTGTAGTCATAGATTAAATGAATGAATCTGCAGCTGTTACTTTATATAGCTTTTATTATTTTAGAACTGCATCTTACTGGGTAGCCATTCGTTTTATATCCTTTTACATAAATAATATCAATAAAAAATATATATTTCAATTTAAACAATGATTATTGCAAAAATATTTATCTTTTAAATTACTCCCTACTGTGTTGTTACTATAGGTAGTATTCTATGAATATTTCATTTTTCACAATATGTAAAAAAATAGCAAAATCCTATATTTTGAAGTTGAGTATTCAACTTTTTTTTTAATTTGACTTATGCCAGAATCTCCCAAATGGAGAGCCTGGTAAAGTTTTTTATGTTGAATCCTACAAATTGCAATTTATTGGTTATATATTATATTATTTGTACAATAAAAGTATAGTTTATCACATTTCAATAAAAGGGTTATTATTTACTCTATTGCATTAGGAACTTGAAAGTTCAATGCCGCATTTATAAAAGATGCCACCTATCTCTTATCTTGAGCTAGTTCTAGCCAGTCCACCTCGTTACACCATATTCCGATTTTGGGCTAGTTCTACCCAGTCATCATTACAACCTATTCCCTATCTTGATCTAGTTCTATCCAGTCCACCTCATTACAACCTATCCTTTATCTTGAGCTAGCTCTATCTATTCCACCTCATTACACCCTATCTCTTTCAGGTCCATTTTAATGTTAGCCTCCCATCTGCATATGGTTCTTCCCAATGGTCTCTTCCCATTGGGTTTGACAGTCAGTACCCTAAACAAGGTTCTAGAGTCTCCCATGCTTTCCACCCTATTCTATAAGACTTTATTATCCTAACAATATCTTGTATAAGTACAGGGTATGTAACCCATCATTATGTAGCCTCATCTACTCCCTAGTAGCTTTTTTTTTTAAGTATCTTCCTAAGCACCTTGTTTTCGAACATCCCAAATTTGTTGTTGTCATGTAAGTAAAGAGACCACGTTTCACACCCACAACTAGTAAAATTATTGTATTGAATATTAAGGAGAGCTTTCAACAACTTACTGAGTAATAGAATAAATTTCCGACTGCATTCTTTTCATTTCCAATCTAATATCTTTATTGCTAGTTAGAATTGTTCCTAAATATGTAAACCTATTAACCTGTCAAAGGATACATTGTTCACAGTAATCTCTAAATTATCGACCCCAATCTATGTTTTTTCTGTCATCATATACTTAATCTTTTCAACATTTACTTCTAAACCTATTTCTTTACTAGCCTTTAGTAAAATTACTATATTTCCTGCCACAGTTTCCTTACTATTGCCCAACAAAGCTAAGTCATTTACATATCTTAATATCCCTATAGTGCCTTTTATCTCACTTAACATGACAAGTTTTTTGGTTATCCCAAGTTTAAATAAAATTTCATAATATTCATTTATTTTAACTGAATCATAGGCCTTCTTAAAATCTACGTACAGTTGATGAACTGTCATGTTGTATTCCCAATATAGGCTATACAATTAACAATACTAATTAAATAGGTAAGGGAAGGAGAGTTGTGTTATGGTGACTCTATATTAGAATGGGGGGAGAGGGGGTTCACAAAATTGTAATAAGAAGGGGGGAGGGAGTCAAAAAAACAAAATGTGTGTGACATGGTTTATGGACAGCCCCTAAGTGAATCTTAGTGCTTGAGAATATGATATTTAGATGAGAATGTATAAAGTAGAATTTTAGAGGAATTGTGCCTACATTTGTATGGAGCTAGAGTGGTAAACTACCTTAAATATATCCTGGTGCCATTTGAATTCCCATTACCATCATACCACACTAAATTTGTTGGATATTTAATCCTTGTACCCATTGATGCAGATGTATACAATTAAATTTCTCACCAAGAAGATTTTGAAACCAGATTTTTTTTTGCTCCATTTTCCCCTTGTAAAATACTCACTGCCAAACTTAACCCTCCAGACTAATACACCATTTAAATTAATACACAAGGTCAATATCACTGTAAAAACCAATGATTAACTAAAACTAAATGAAATCGCAACCTTTCTAACACAACCATGTTGTTTCCTGGCGATACACACACTAACTGCCAGTCCTTGCAATAGGAAAATGTGAAAAACAAAGATCCTGCTCAATAAGAAAAGAAGAAGGCCTCTCATTGTAAAAGAAGAAAAAGAGGCAATTCAAACAGTCAAAGGAAACATTACTACCTTAAACACAAAATATAAAACTAAATAATTACAAAAATTGGATTTACAACAAAGAATTAACACAAAGGTTGGTTGAAATTTGGTTGGAATTTTTATAATCTAACCCAATCTTGGTTAACTTTATACACTTTTTATATACATAAAAATACTAAAGCTCTGCTACTACAAGTATTTCAAGCTTCAAGCCGAGCGCTAAATAATTTCTCTGCCTTGTAATGTGTCTAGTGAGAATTGACTCATTGTTTACTCTTCTCTCTACTTGTTTGGATGTGTTTTGTAAAATGTGAAGTGTGAAAGAGAGGGGTGGGAGTGGAGAGAGAGGAAGAATCCAACAAAGAGGGTATTATACAGCTTTCTGTTGGAATTTTAAGGTCAGAAACTGAGTAAACTGATGTGAATGGAGGAGAGTTTGAAGTTTAGATAAAGGAGATATAGAAATTATCTCTTCGTAAAGTTGTTAAAACACAACTAACTGGGTGCAAGATTGTATCAAATATACCTTAATGCAAATTTATACTTTGTTCATCCTAAAAATCATTAGAGTTGAACTTTTCTTTCTAGTAGGAGGTCGGCATGAAGTTAGTACCTACACTCCATATCGTTTTACCTATCCAAAATTATTGTTATTTTTAAAAATTCTATATACATGTACCTCCAAAATCTTGCTCTTGGAAGATCAAAAAGATATGAATGTGCTGGGCATGAAATTTTTTAACAAGTTTGGTTTAAATTCGTCAAAATAAATTAACACGTACACACACACAATTGTTGAGTGCAAATATATTTGTGCTCTGTCATAGAAAATTACAAAAAATATGCATTAAAGTTCATATTTTTATCATAACAATATCAAACTATTAGATCACACCAAATTTAATAATTGCTTTCAGTTGACTTATTTGTTCAGAGTAAGATGTCAATTAATAAGTTTAAATTAAATTGTGTGATAACACTATTGATTTTCTTTGTATTCGACTTCAGGATCAGATTCGAGGAGGTAGAATGCCTCTGGCCAAGAATTGTGGTAACCGAAGTTCTACACCATTGCTAAGTGGAGCCACTAAACAGAAACATAGCAGCCGCGGGGAAGGAGGGAAGGTGGGCAATGGAGGACATCAGAGTGGGACTGGCCCACGTAGAAGACGGACACGATGCAAGAAGTGTGAGGCTTGCCAGCGAAGCGACTGTGGAGATTGCTCCTTTTGCCATGACATGGTAAAGTTTGGTGGCTCAGGCAGAGCAAAGCAAACTTGCATCATGAGGCAGTGTCTACAGGTTAGCATACTATGTATAGTTAATTGCTTTACTTTGCAATTAAATAATTTGTTTATTCTCAACTCAACTTCTTTCTGAAAAGAAAGTGTTAATTGACTACAATTTTTTATGCATAGAACTTGAAGCTCAGACTACACTATTTTAACAAAAGAAAAGCTGCCTTATGCTGTCTAAATCATACTTTTATTTACCAATGCAATTATATTGCACAACAATAATTGTTTTTGTTTTCAAGGCTTTTGAGGTTGTAGGGAGATGAACCTTATATTGGTTTGGATTCAGGTTGAATAGTTGGGTCTGTAAGTTTGGGTTATTTACAAGTATGCCACATAGATTGGCTGGTTGTTTATAAGCTACTCTTGGAGGCTCCGTGAAGATATTTTGTGTAGGAGTGGAGGATTGAAGTATTTTTTCTGTTTGTAGCACTGTGTCTTACTACCTGTTTGGGTTATACGCTTATGTACTATTTATGCTAATGGTTTCAAGGATTAGAAAGTTATATTTAGTTATATTTTGGAAGTGTGGGAGAATGTAAAATCATTTTGGAAAAACCACCCTCCCTCAATACACCTGACAGAGATTCAAACCTCGATCTCCTCATCATCAGCAGTCTAGTCTACTGTGGGAGTAGCGCGTTAGACCACGCCGCCACCAAAGTGGTTAGGAGATTGTTGAGTTTGTGGAGACCAGGGTGATATGTAGTGAGTGACCCGAAGGATGATGTTGCTTGTTCCTTTTAATATTGTAGGTCCACTATATTGATTGACTACACACCAGGTAGCCTCTGTTGATAAAAGCATGTTGTAGTTTTTGATTGTATTTCAAATGGTCATCGTTGTTAGAGAAAATTACTTTTTCTCTAATGGCTAGACTATGTGGTATTTTTGCTGATCGGTTTCCTTGATGTGCACATTATTGTTTTTAGGTGTCCCTGATGGAGTATTATGTTCACATCCAGAAAATTAATGTTGGATGTGGTTATATTCCAGGTGAATTTTAAAGGTGAAAAATTGTTGAAGTCTGCCAGGAGGTACGAGTGGTATTGGTCCATATCATGAAGATTTTGACAATGTCTGAACCAACAAAGGGGTTGTAGTGGTTGCCTGCCCAAAAACATATGTTACAGTATACCTATATACAAGTTTGTATGTGAGGGGGCCATATGTGTTCCCCTGGCAGAACTTTTAATTTGAAGATAGATTTTGTCGAGAAATTTTAAGTGATTTTTCTCCCAATTGAAACTTGATAATGTGATCAGGAATGCAGTACTGGATCGGCTGCCAGATATATGTTGAGGTATTCTTATATTGCTGCAAGTCCGTGGGCATAGGGTATATTAGTGTAGAGTGATGTTATGTGGATTGAGACCAAGAAGACATGCTGTGGTAGAGAGGTGGCTATTGTGTGAAAGCATTGTAGAAAATGATTTGCGTCTTTAATATAGGATGTTAGATTCTTGGTTCGAGTCTGAAGATGTGAGTCCACAAGTACTGGTGTGTGTGCGTGTTTTCATACAATCAGTTGGCCAGAGGGTGGGAATGTTCTCTCGAAAATAGGTAAAACTTTGGTGTGTCAGGTTTATGGGGGGTTAAATTTATCAAAATATTTTCATTGAGATCTTTATTTTGCGATTCTTTTTGGATAATCTGTTGTAGTTGCATATTTTATATATATATATATATATATATATAATAATATATATATATATATATATATATATATATATATAATATGCAACTAAAACAGATTATATATATATATATATATTTGTCAGTAGGGTCCTGATTTAACTGGATGTAAATGTTGGTGTCAAATAGCTACTTCCATGATGTAGTCCCGGTGGTCCATGACATTGGACATTGACCCTTTGTATGCAGGTAAGATAATGATGTCTTTGTTGTTGCAGAGTGATCAGAAGGCTTGACATTAGTTTGGTCAGGTTGCTGGTTTTAGGGAGTTAGTTTTGAAAATCCAGGGTTGAGACATTCTGTACAACAAAGCTGATGTATTGTTCTACCGGGTTGTCTTGAGGTAGGGATTGTGGGCAGCCTACTATCTAGATAGTTGCTAAAACTTTTTGATGGTAGGATTGATAGATATAGAATCATCAGCACTGTAGGGATGCAGGGAAAAGTTATATTTGATAACAGATGTTTCTGGAAAATGTGAGAACATCTTCCACTAAGCAGAAGTGGTCAAAGTCATGGATAGAAGAGAATGTAAGGCTTTTTGACAGAATGTTATCTTTATGTTTGGATAGTTTGTATTGAGATAAGTTAAGAACTGTACTGGCTGGTAACTTCTTGTTTGTTGGTTGTGTAACCGTTTGAGATTTTCGGGGTAGAGCAGGTGGAATATTATTGGGAGTGAGAATTTTCAAAATGGAGGCTAAGCTGGGCTTTTCTTCTATTCAAGGAGCTTTGATCTGTTGAGTAGGCCTAAAGGTAATTGTTGTGTCTTGTTGCTGGATACATCCTTTTTCTTTAATATCCACACACAGTTTTGAGAGCTTAAATAATTTATTAATGCCAGGCCTCCACCGTGGTTCGGATTCCACGTTAAACTGTAGGTCCTCCATTTCATCTCACAATCACCCTACCATTACACATTAGCGTAAGTGCGTGTAACCCGAACAGGTAGTAAGACGTGGTGCTAATAATAATAATAATAATAATAATTTATTATGAACTAGATTCTTTAACAATGAGTTGGCTCTTCCTAATGTGTTATGTGTGTGATTTATATCCACTAGTGCACTGTATTAATACTGGAACCGAGTGCTGAGAATAACAACCACATATTCATTTAACAAACATGAACTCAAGAACGTGTATTTTTCTCTTAGCTGACTTGTTGAACTCGGGCCCACCACCTGTCTCACAATCCCATACTGTCAACTCAAACACATATTTATATTATGCACTCTCCCCTTACTAAATAATAAGAAACCATAACAGTAAATAGGTTAATACAAACACACCAAATTAAAAATACAGTCTCTTTGGGGCCTTTTTCTCCTAGACGAATTATGAAGGACATGGCTAGGTGGTGTCTTCGGAATTTCCACAGCAGTATGCTGGACTGTAGATGATACAGGCCTTTGCTTAGCTAACGCTGGAGATTGCATTTCTATTAGTGTTGAACCATCCTCTGCATTAAGGTTTCTTCCCGTTCAAGATAATGGGGGTCTAGGAATTTCTAGAGGCTACCGTGGCAGAGCCAACAGTTGTTCTGGGGTGACGAGAGTTTCACTTATTTGGAGTTCATTGCTAGGCACATCACACATTAGTTTTCTCTACTACATGAAAAAGTCGCTATATTCTTGTTTTATTAAAATAAATTAGGCATATCACATAACTGCATCTTTTAAGGGTGACACCAGTTGCCCATCTAAACTCATTATATCCCTGCATCTTTAGTTTGGCGATTTATTTTAGGAAGAACTCCCGTTGTTATTATTTATGAATAGTTGAGTCGCGTAGCTTACTGAAGCTTGGTTTTAGCATGTGCAATCTTGTTTTGGGGGCTAATCGCAGTATTAATTAAGCAAGACTCTTATTGGTCATCGTATTTTAGGTATTTCTACAGTGAAAGAACAAGTTACTAACAAAAGGTCAAGCGAAACGTCGGGGCCTTGGTAAACCATCTTCTTCACTTTCTCTGTTACAATTTGAACTAATTTTTCTGCACTACTTTTAGATGGAGAATCCTACTCTGATTACTCTGATTTCATTTAGGCAAAACTGAATAAATTCTTTTAAATCAAAAGTCAAACCATTATGAGACACAGTTGTATCAGGCATGCCTAATGTAGCAAAGTACTCTCTCAGTTTGGATACAGTTTCTTGTTTATTAGCTCTTTCAACAATCCATGCTTTAATCCAAAACAAATAGCAATCAACTAGCATCAAGGTCATGTGATTTTGAACTTCACATAATCTTCATGAACCCTCTCAAACATCATATTTGTGATAGACCCTGGGGTAAAATACTTATACTGTTCAAGGTTCTTTGTAAATTCTGACACGCTCACAGCCTTTTACAGTATCCCCAATGTTAGCATCCATGCTAGGCCACCAACATATTGATCTAGCTAACAATTTCATTTTCACAGTCAGGATGATGATCATACAATTCCCTAAAAACTTCATATCTTAAACTCTTTCTAATAATTACACAAGATCCACATACAAGTACACCTTCAACTGTGGAAATTTCTTCTTGTCTCCTAAAATAAGGCACAAGTTTGAGATCCATTTTATTTGGCCATCCCCCTTTTAACCCCTCTTGTACAGCAATTAGAATGTTTTCTTCTGTGGTTTCTTTTGTTACTTTATCTACTGATATTGGAGGGGAAATAGCACATATCTCTCCATATAGGAAAGCTTCAAGCGACAATCTTGATAGCATATCCACATTCTTGATATTGTTGCAATATTTAGTTTATAGTTGTATGCTGTTAAAATCAGCGCTTATCTTCGCAATCTAGTGGCTGCAAGTGTTGGAATATTTCGTTTTTCACCAAAAGTTCTTTGGATCACTTGAGCATCAGTGATTATTTCAAAATGTTGCCCATAGAGAAACTTGTGAAACTTTTGTATACCGAATATCCCCTCGAATTCTTCTCGTTCATATTGAGAATAATTCTTCTGTGATGATGTTTAATGTTGCACTTGCAAAGGCTATCAGCTTTTTGTCACTATTGATAACATGCCACAATACCGCACCAACACCATATGGTGATGTGTCTGTTACAACACATAAGGATAAGTACAAACTGTAATGAGCTAATAAGTTATGGCCTATTATCATTTCTTTGTTTTTCTCAAAAGCTTCTTCACATAACTTTGCCCAATTTAACTTCACAATATTTGAAAGCAAAGTGTTCAATTATTTTAGTAGAGTTGATGACATTGGAATAAATTTTGCAAACAAATTAAGTAATCCCAAATAGGATTTGAGTTAATGACATCCTTGGGACCTGCTCATTTTTATTTTTTTTTATTTTTTAGGTTTTATTCCTTCAGAAAAAAGTGTAAACCCGGGATACTCTAGTTCAGTCTTAAAAAACTCATATTTATTCTAATTTATCTTGATATGATCATTAAGATGTTTCATAACCATGTGTAGTTTACTCATACATTGTTGTTCTATTTCACTGCTGATAAGAACATAATCAATATTGCACACCACATTGTCAATTCCTTGCAATATTTTGTCTATCACACTTTGAAAATTACTTGGAACACTTGCTATTTCATACAGCATTTGATGACCCCTGTACAAACCACATTCAGTATTTATAACCTTTATTCTTGTGATTCTTGGCTTACTTCTAATTGTAAGTATGCTTCTTTAGGTCTATTAATCAAAACACTTTCCCTGTGAGATTGACAAATATATCTTGAATGTTAGATATAAGGTACTGGACAATCTTTAAAGCTGGATTCACAGTTGTCTTAGAATCTGCACACAATCGTACGGCTACTCCTTTCTTTGGAACAACAACTAAAGGAGCTGCCTATTGTGAATTATGGATTTTTGTGATACTTCCTTTATCCTGCCATTTTTTAAGTTCTTCTTTTATCTTTTCCTTAAATTTATAAGGAACGCCATACTTTTTAAAGACAAGTACTGGGTCTCTTAAAATTTTATTCGAAGGTGACCTGGTGGTCTAGGAGTAAGGTGTCAGAATTCTGTGTTGGGGGTCCAGGGCTCAATCCTCGGTCCCGGCACAGATTTATCTGATTGCCAAACCCTTCCTTTACCTCTGACAAGATGTGTATTATTTAATCACAACTCTTGAATGAGTGAAATGCCGGCCTCCACCATGGTTCGAATCTCACATTGAGCTGTAGCTCTTCCATTTCATCTCACAATCACTCTACCATTTCATATTAGCGTAAGTGCGTATAACCCGAATGGGTAGTAAGACTAATGATAATAATAATAATTATAATAATTATGTTATCTTGAAATCCAAAAATTTTGCCATATTTTTGTTTAAAACTATGTGGATATTTATTTGAAAATTGTTTTTCCAAGATTGCTAATTTAACAAATTTCAGTTCAATCACTCGTGTATCCTTTTTTATGGCATATGTAGCATCACCACTTCCTAGCTGGACATTCATTATCACAATGATCTCTACCACAATTTTTACACAATTAATCAACAGTTTCCCAGAGTTTTTCTCTGCGATAAAAATCTTTTTGTCTTATCAAATTAACAGGCATCACAGTATACAACATTGGTTGATTTTTTACTAATTCCAAGCTTATAATTTTAACTGCTTCCTTTAAGTCCACTGCATCCTCAGACAAAAGTCGCTTTTGAATAAGTACTGATTTCACACCTATACAAACCGATCACATAACGCATTTTCTTGGAATTGTCCGTAATCACATGTATTTGAAGTCTCTTTAATTTGACCACAATATAAGCACCGAAAGATTCATTATTCTCTTGGTCACATTTATTAAACGTAAATCTTTCTGAATTTACATTATATTTGGGCCTGTAATATGTTCTGGAGCCAGTATGTTTTTCAAAACGCCCTATTCACAAGGTCCAATCATCGTCATCAACATGTGCACCTTCATATTGTTTTAAACAACATTAAGTTGAAAATCTGCTGTAGGCACTTTATATATGCTTCAAATTGTTCCATTTTGGGGTTTGTTTATACATTTTACCGACTAAAGCCATTTCACATGATTTAATTCACTTCTTGGCACCCTTACAAAAAAAAAGTCGCATTACCTAAGCATGGATAACACTGCTCACAGCTGAACTTGTGACTCAGCATACAGATGATATTTGTCACAGACGTGTTCCACGGACACTAGTAAAACTTACACTAACACTACCTTTCACTCACAAATTACTCTTTTTTCCTTTGATTATCTTATTTCAGAAATATCCTCATTGGCAATTTAAACACTCTATTAATACTGGGATAAGGTTCTGGGAATAACAATCATCATAACAAACATGAACTCAAGAATGTGTATTTTCGTCTTAGCCAATCCTATACTGCTAACTTAAACACATATAATACTATGCAATTAATTGGTACTAATAGCTCATAAGGGTGACAATTTTAGAAAGCAATTGTGTATGTTACATACTATACTCCATTCACGGTAGGAATTACTCTCTGAAAGGTCCTTTTTCCTACCAATATCCTACTATATAATAGATTTCTGGTAGGGAAAAAGGCCTTTCAGAAAACAATTCCTACCGTGAACAGACTTTTGTTTATACTTGTACAGAAGTAGGGCATTTGAGGTTAGTTGGTTAGAATAATTTTTAACAATAATACTAATATGTATTATGTATATTACGCAACTTTTAGTTTTTCTATCCATCTCTCTATTTAATCAAAGTAAAATCATAACTTAAAAACAATCAAATGTTGTCAGTCAACCTTGGAGTCCAACCAAGAGCATCAGTCTACTCACTTGACCTGATGAAGTTGTTTGTGACAGTGAAAGCTTGTCCTTAAAAATTTATTTGTTTTTTAGTGTTTTATCTAAATAATTTCTACTCCATTATCACTAAGGTAAGTGTGCTGGCTATCCCTCTTAATATAAACTATTAAAGTTTTTTGTAACACACTGCATTGCATATTTTATTATTTGTTGTAAGTTGTGTCAGTTTGCAGTAAAATAGAAAAATTCTTTTGCCAGCAACAACTTAGATGAATAAGTTTAATATGCTTTGAACAATAAGATCTTTTGTGGTCAAATAATTTTTTTAAATACTTGTAAGTTTGCAAAATTGGCTATTTTTCTCTTGAATCTAGTTGAATCTTATCAATTTGACTGTTTGTTTTAGCCAATGCTGCCAGTGACAGCTGCCTGTGTTACATGTGGTTTGGATGGTTGGGGTCAACAACCTGTGATACCCATTCAGAAGTTGAACCGAGATATTCCAAGTTCTTTAATGGAGTGCAGTGTTTGCTATGAGATTATCCATTCAGACTGTGTTGCAAAACAGGTATTATTTCTTTCATTTATGATATACATCATGAGATAATTTTAAGCTAATAATTTATCATTTGTAAAACCGTTTCACTATATTATATTGACTGCCACAAAAACATTTTGAAGTGAGGTATATCAAACATATAAATTGATTTTTTTTTAAAGTCAAGTTAAGCTTAGTATAATATTCTGAATAATGCTTATACTTCTTGAAAAGTGATTAAAAGAGCTTCTATCTTGATACCAAAGCACTTACAATTTATTACTCCATAATATGTGGACACTTTATTTAATATAATTATAACATTAATCAAGCACTTGTTAAATGAATACTTTAATTCTGATTCATCTCAATGTTCAACAATGTCACATTATTGTTTTGTCACAGATCATATGTCACACTCTTCCCCAGTGTTCCCAACTGAACACTTAATTTAGTTTAGTCTAAATATTAGTATTTCCACTATTTTTACTATGACAAGAATTTTCTTGTAAAGAAATCCTCACTGTGTAAGCAGTCAAGGTAGGACCTTTCAGAGTAACTGTAGAGTTGATACCAAATGTAAATAGCAATATTTAAAAACTATTTATAGTTTCTCATTTAATTGTTATTATTTGACTTAGTGGAATAATATGAATGTTCCCAGCGAAGAGATATATAATATGAATAACTTATCAAAAGACCAGATTGAATTCTTATAGATTCAGGAAAAAATTCCATTGAATTGGTGCCTATCATACTTAAATACTATTGAATCACATTGTAGTTACAACATTTTTGTAAAATCTCATAGCTAGCTGCTATTAATTAGACATTAATACATTATTGTTACTTAATTAAAAAGGAAATAAAAACAATTACTTTGCTACACATATATATTTTTAAAAACATGAGAGATAGAATTAACCTCCAACAAGGCCACCAAGTAATTTTTATTTTAGAATATATGCTACCAAACATATGTATAACTATGAATATAAAGAATCATTAGTGAAATAAACAAATATATGCTTTTTTGTGTATTATTATAATATGATCCTTGGTATTAAAGATTATTATTGCGTATAGGTTTAAATACTACAATATGTGTCTATTACTATCTACATATCTACAATTATATTATAAACCTGAAGAAACTTTCACAATTTTTTTTAGTTTGGATTGTTTCTTAAAACATCCCTATTGTTTATTGTGTAAAATGCTTAACTTACAAAACTATGTAAAAGAAATGGGTCTACATTGGTGATATAGTGAAGTAAGGGCAGTGTTAAAGGAGAAGAAAGTGCCAGAGGGTTGTATAAAAAGGTATTAGCTTACCAATATTCAAGAAAGGGAATAGGAAGAAGGGAGAGAATCATAGAGGCATGGTACTGATGTGTCAATGTGCAAAAATTCCGGAAAGAAGAATGAGGAAAAGCGTAAAAGGAGGATGGAGAGAGGAGCAACATTTGTTCAGAGGGAAGAGTTTGATGATAGAGTTAATATTTGGAATTAGATAGCTTATTAATGGAGATATGAGTTTGGAAAGGATCTGGTAATGGCATTCATGGATGTAAATAAGCATATGCTAGTATGGATAGGAAGAAAGTCTGGAAATCAATATAGGAAGATGGAGTATAAAGAGGAGTGGCTAGGAGAGTAAGGAATATTTATGATGATGATAATAAAAATAATGTGAGATGTTTAAAGACAAAGAAAGGGTGGGTGGAGTGGTTCCAATTAAAAAATTGAGTCAAGCAGGGGAGCACCCTCTCACCATTAATATTTATATTGGAGATGGAAATGATCATGAATAGAGTGGCAAGGATACTGGGTAAGGAGAAAATTAAACCAATTATGTATAACAATTATTTGATGGTATGGGAGGTTAAGGAAGAGGAAGTACAGGAATAACTGCAAGAATGGAATGAGGAAATGCAAGAGTGTGGAATGAAACCTATTATGCCGAAAAGTGAAGTGATGGTGATGACTAGGCAGAGAACAAGACCAAGAAAGGTGATAGAACTGGATGAAATAGATTTTTAAAAAGCAAGGTAGTGTGATTTATACAAAATGGGGCTTCAGAGAAGATATAGTAAGACGAGGGCAGCAGGGAGAGGTTTTCTACAGGTGTGTAAAAGACCTACTATTGAAAAGAGAACTGCCTCTGAAGTGTAAGGAAGTGTTGTACAGAATATGCCCATAATTACGTATGCAGCAGAAACTTGGACTTTGGATGTAAGAGAAACAAGAAAATTGGAGGCCATGGGAATGAAGATGTATGGTCAAAAGTTGGGGTACAGGGGGTACATGAGATAGTTTGGGAAGCAAGAATGATATGGTATGGACATGTAATGAGGATGGAAGGGGAGAGGATTCCAAGAAGACTAATGGATATGAAATATATAGGGAAGAGACCGAAGAGTAGACTAAGGAAGAGATGGAAGGAACAGATAGTTGTAAGTGTGCAAGTGAAAGGAAGAGAATGCCGGAGGAAGAATGGTGGAAGGACTCACGGAGATATAGGCATTTTACTTAACGGACCTGGCCACAGGCTGGAAACCTTTCATGATGATGTTACTGACAAAAGAAAATGTTGATGACATTTGTTAGAACATCTAATTTTGCTCAAAATTTGGAGTTTGAATAGTTGCAGTCCAAGAAAATTGACTGTTTTCAGCCAAACCAAAGAGTAATTACTAAGCTTTGTTTGTAAATGCATTCCAAAGTAGTTCACAATAGAGGTTCATTGGTGGGGTACTCAAAAAACTATGTTATAGCTTTTCTGTATTAACTGACCTCATCCATACTCATGACTCATAAGGTTGTGTTCTTCACAATGGTCAATCCCCCCAGAGAGAGAATGGGTATCTGGAGTGGAAATGCTAGTTTTCAGGTGGTAGAAGAACTGGTGAGATAGGCGTGATTTATAATGTAATGATATAGATTTTTCCCTTTTGTGATATTCCAAATCAAAAGTTCCCACCATTAATATATTTCAAGTTAATGAACAATTTTATAATATTAGCCTTAATAAATTCATATGTGTTATAAAATTTTCTTTGTTAGTTTAACAAACCTTGGTGGTCATTTTATTTTATTTTTTATGTTGACAAGATTCTTTGTCACTGTCCTAAAATCTGGCTTTGTTAACAGGTCCACCCCTCTTCCAAGTATTTTGAGAACAAGTCTCTCTCAAATATTTTTTTCTCTCTCGTTTCTAAAAGCTGACGAAGTCATGGTGAGGTCTCTTGAAATTGAAAGATTCTAGAAGCCTTCTTGTAAAACTATAAACAAGGAAAAGGACTCTTCCAAGTCACTTGGCTTGAAACTCCACTGTAGCTAAGGTCCACGGCGCACAAACATCCAAATTCCCAACTTAAAGCTGCCGCGTATTAAACATTAATTTTTTTTCCCGACTGTTATAATTTTTGGGTAATTGAGTGTCATTTCATTTGAATAAATCAAACCTAAAATATAGACCTTTGTTCACATTGTGTAAAACTGCAGTTACATGTCATTATTAATAATACCATGGCAAACAGCGTCCAGACATAAAAAGAGAACCGGAGAAAAGTAACAAATATTATTGATTTCTGGTGTGAATGAGTGATGTGAACAATGATAACACTACAATTTAGTACCCAATAAGGAGGCATGAAGGAGAGCACAACAATAATTTACTGGATGTTTTATCCCAAGCATTAATAATTCAACTCATGTTAATCGCTTGTAAAAGGAATTACTAAACAAACAAATTTTTTTAAATTAATTTGTTTGTTCCATTTGTATACATTTAATTTTAAGCCCTATAATCCAGCCATTTTTGTGATTTAGCCTTTACAAATTGTTATTTGTTGCAGTGTCCAGAGCTGGAGGGAGTGGTGAATGAAGACTTACCAAACAGTTGGGAGTGCCCAAAGTGTTGTAAAGAGGGCAAGAATGTAGAATATAGGGTATGCTATTCATCAAACTAATATTCATCTATTAATTGGTTTAACTTCTTTAAAATGTAATTTTCCTAATAAACCATACCATTTGGCATTTCAAACAACAAACAGGTTTGTAAACTAGTGTTTACAAAAAATAAAACAAACTTATTTCCTCAATAATAATAATGGCTTTATTTGATTTTGGAAGTACAATCCTATATTTATATCAGGCAGCTTTTCCGTTCACTAATGTCCACAGATTTTCATTTTCAATAAAATTCACAAATGATGCAGCATGTATATTTTAGTCTTTTTTAGAAAAAAGCTGAACAAACTTTTTTTTGTATATTTTAAAAAAAAGGTTGAACAAAGTTAAAAGTTAATTTGTGACTAGCTGAAACTTATCTAACATTTACTAGAACTAGTAAAATATATTCATTTCTTAGTGATTGCCAAATAACAATACATTATTTCATAATAGGTCACGGGTCATGAACGCGTGAACCACGAGTTCTTTTGAGGATATTGGGGTATGCCGCAAGCTAAATATGAATTAAAATACTCGCAAATCACCCAAGGTTTTGTTTATTAAAAACACACATAATTAAATATACAGCTAAACAACTAAATAAATTAGGTAGTCAAAGTAATTATGTAAATTAATAAACCAATAAGCACATAATAAATAGAATAACGCTAAATAATTTTATAACTAAGCATTTCACTGAGCTAAGTAATGCTAGTAATTGTTTTTAAATTAATAAACAAATGAAAGCACATAAAATAAAATTATACTGGATCAATTATAACTTAACAGTTCACTGACTCAGGTAATATAGGAAATTGTTTGTAAATCGATACACAAATGAATCACATAAAATAGAATTTCATCAAATCAAGTAAACAGCTTGTTAACAAAAGAACACTGAATAAATAGTCGAACATCCAAATATCAGTTTCCCAAAACGCCCGCCCACGACACAACCCACTTTCAATGTTAAAGACACTCACGTCACCCCGTCACAGTTCCCAGTGCCATACACACTACACCGGCACGCACCACACAAACACTGGACTCGCTGGTTGAGAACCAAGAACTGAGCACACCTGGCTATCGCTTAGCGTATATATAGGGGTGGTGCCAGTTAAGGGTATAGAATCCTCCACTTCTAGAATTAAAAGGACCCAGACCCCTCCAGATGTGTTTACGTCCTCCCCCATGCCCCTCTAATCCCCTAGTCAAGTGAAAAGGCCACTGCCTACCTGCCAGACAAGGAGGGAGACAGAGATAGTCAGGAGCGCAGCCAGGGTAAACAATGAGAGCGCGTGGGTCCCGCTGTTAAAACACTAATCTTGTTACACCAGCATAGTTTAATTAAGCGCATTTATCCTGCACTTTATGAACCAACTATCAACCCAAAATTTTACAAACTAACTTAATTCTAGAAAATAACTCTATAAGGAAAACCTCTTTTTGCTTTATGAGGTAAGTGTATTGTTCACACTTTACACTGCTGCCAATGGACAAAGAGGTAATTGTTGCCTCTTAAAGAAAATTGATCGTCACCGCCGAATCCCCCGACCCAGGTTTCATTCTATCGGAACTCATCAGGAAGGAGTGTGAAACGCGCAACTTACTAAAAGAGAAAACCAAAAAACAAAAGAGGAGAAAAAGGAAAATGGTAAAAAATGATAGAACACATAGATAGGAACATGTAAAAGGTATAACATAAAGGACAAACACAGGCAAAGGACATTGGATGCGAATATATAATGATATAACTCTATCTATGTGTTCTATCATTCTTTTCCATTTTCCTTTTTCTCCCCTTTTGTTTTTTTTGTTTTCTCTTTTAGTAAGTTGCGTTGCGCGTTTCACACTCCTCCCTGATGAGTTCCTATAGAATGAAACCTGGATTGGGCGGTGACGATCAATTTTCTTTAAGAGCCAACCATTACCTCTTTGTCTATTGGCAGCAGTGTAAAGTGTGAACTGTGTTCTTTTCATTGTAAAGGCCATATTGTGTTCGTCCCCTTTTTATATGTTTCTATCCACCTTTCCTATACCTTAATTCCAGAACAGACACACATAGTTTCACAAACACTAATGCTTCACTGTAAAAGAGGGACCCCCTCCCCTTCCCCCCTGCCTCCTCCAATTCCACCTAATGGTTATTTTATCTTCATTTAAAAAGTTGTCATCTAATGTCGCTATGCTAATTGCAGATATTTAACAACTGTTAATATCACCATGTGAAGAAAATTAAATTCTATTTTTGTGTTGGAGCAATATTTTATTTATTCTAGCCAAAATAAGTGTTGTTATAATTACTGCAAAAACACTGGCCTTATCTCATATTTCCTACCTTTATATCTTTTAAAATTGTCAGGTGGGTTTAGAAAATTTCAAATGAACCTATTATGGACGCATGCTTTTCGCGAATATTGTTTTCATGATCAATGAGAGAAATCCCATTTGAAAGCAAAAATACTTGTTTAAAGTTCAAAGTAATCATTTTTACATATTTTCAAGTTCACAAATAAAACGATTATAAGGTATACAAAAATACCAAGCTTTCAAAAACATTCTAAAATATTCCTAATAAAACATTGTGTTTATTATGCCGTTGTCTGCGTAAGTAACTTTGGCCCTAACCACCTATTTTTTATTTTAAAAATAATTTCTTGATTCTACTGTTAGATTGTAATAGCAGAAATATCCCTATAACCACGATGATATTCATGATGGTGGTTGTGGTGGTCTTTATTTGGGCAACGTTAAGTCCAGCGCCTTTTCTTATACTCAACTTAAGCTATGTTTACATACATTATCGATTCAGAGATGATTGTATCTCAAAAATCTCTAATAATTGCATCACTATCAACATACCCTAAAATCTTAAAACAACTTGTTCATTTTATTATTTACTAATTTTAATGTGGAGAGAAAAATTCAGTTGGAAAATTTAAAGTTTAGTTTGAATATTTTGTTTGACAGTTGATAGAAACAAAAAAATAATCTATGTATTTATCTTATTAAATAATATTTTCATTGTCATTTGTCATGTTTATATATAACTGGCTGGAAACGTTGAAAGTAAGGATATTTCTATTTTTCCTTGTAATTTTATTTTTATTTTTATTTGTATGGTGGGATGTAATTCACCTATAATTTTAATTGACGTACTCTCTAACTACAACTGAAAAAAGAGCATATTTTATAAAGAAAAATAATTTCTGAATTTGTTTTTATATTTGATAAAGTAGGAAAATCTGTATGTCCATTCTTTTTTTTTAGGTATTTGTGATCTTTTCAACTGATTTAAAATAGTTTTGTTGACAAAATTGAATTTTACTTGAGAATTTTATGACAATATTCATTGTCTTATACAACAAAATCTCAAAGATTTATTTGCCATTATGTAGGGTCTCTACAGATTTGTAATATCTTATTTTTAGGTATCTTTATTCATGAGACATTTTCTATCCTTTTCACTGGGTTTGAAATGTTAGTAATTCATTTAATTTTAATAAAACATCTTGAGTAATGCCTCACACCTAATTTTTTTTGGAAAATATAGTAAAAATATTTTCTTTGCGGTACCATTGGCTTTATTTCAAAAACATTTTATATGATTTTTAATTTTATACTTTGAATAAAACAATTGTGATCAATGTAGCACCAACAAAAGCAATTTATTGCATTGAAAAAGTGAGCTAAACACTTCTTTTGGGAATAAAATGTATACAAGGGTGATCATATTAAAATAGATAAACTAATGTGTGAAAATTGAGTTAAGACCAACTTTCATTGGTTGGTCATTGTTAATATATTACTCTCAAACTATCCTGGTCTACACTAAATAAACACCATCTTAAAAAGTGTATATAAGTTCCTAACAAGTTTTATCTAAACCCATAACCTTCTTAGTTAATCTCCAAGATTAGCTTTCAAACAGGCCAATCTCCACCAAAACCTAGCCCACTTTAAGCTTCTGACTCCAAGAGCATACCTCTGTGGGAATCTCCACTGCCACACATGTGTGATTAACAACCTATACCAGCCACATACTTCGACAGCAAAGTCACAAAAATAGAATATAGAATCCCTGGTCATTATATTTTCAAAACTAATAAGTTTGTCCATCAACTACAGTGCAAATCATGTGATGCAGTGTGTGTGTCTGTGTGTGTGTGTGTGTGTGTGTGTGTGTGTATACATACATGCATATACAGATGCACACATGCATGCACAAGCATACACATGCATATGTGCATGCACACACACATACGCACACAAACACAGGTTCTCTCTTAGTCATCAAATAAAGAACCAGAACAAACCTGTACCCATCCATACTTCAACTCACAACCAATACTTTCAAACTTGCTTTAACAACAAAATATTGCAAACATATCTTAAACAGTGTAACAGTTTAACTCATAACTTTTCTACCATAGTAGACAGAAACATTGTATTCTATCCTTTTAATAAACTATACTAAAAGAAATGCCATGCACCTCTTAACTCAATAAGGTTTACTAAAAATTATTGGTTCCTTGACTCAATTTCCACTCATTAGTTTATTTTCCTTATTTTTAATATAATATCATTTAGTCATTGGTCATCTTTATGATTAATGACTTGTTCATTTTATTTTTTATTTTTAAGTCCTCATCTTCTTAAAATTAATGTAAATTCATTTAACAAAAGAGGATTCTTTATACAATAGAACAAAGAAAAGGAAATATGTCTGAAACGCAGGCAGCAGATTAATGGAAAACGGGCAAAATATTGGAATATCACAACTAAGCATGGGACTCATACTTGCTGTTGACTTTCCTCCTTGTGTTCAGAAGGAGTTGACATTAAAAACATTACATACACAAATAGATTGATATCTCATCTTTCATTTGAAATAACAGAATGATATGGCTTAATCCATTGTCGTTAATGATATATGTATTTGTTGATTATGTTAAGTATACTTCACCTTCTAATAATTAAGTTTATGTGTATGTTGTATTTTCTAGCCAAGACATTTTCGTGCTCGCCAGAAATCATCGGATATAAGACGAATGTCTATAAGTAGTGATAACAACTCAATGCTGGACTGCAAAGATGGAATAAAGACTGAAAGTATTGAAGCAGACAGTGATACAACTTTGGATGAGTTTGGTCATTCCATAGCATCATTTGAGGACGGGCCTGTGAAAAGACAAAAAATAGAACCACAAGAACTTTCTCCAGCTGAGGTATTACAACAATTACCATCAAAATAAATGTGGTTTATTTTAAAGTTTTGCTCGGTTAACTCTATAATTTTCTCTAAACAAGTCTTTTAATATATCTAAATGGATTTTGTATTATATGTTTGAAAAACTTTGAACCCGTTTCTAGTCATCCACCAAGGAAAACTACCATTTATTGAGTTGATTATTTTGATAACATTTTGATCATTATGTATATTTATTTAACCCATTTTAATTTTCAGCCCTCCAACTCGGATGAAACCACATCATTGCCTCCAAGTGTTAGTAATGGTTCAGAAGATATGGGTTCACCCTTAACAAACAACAATTTGGTAGCTGTTGCAGAACCCCGAAAACTAGCACTTCGCACTCAACTTGCTCATCAATTGGCAGGAAACTCGACAAAAATTCTTAAGAGAGCTAGTTTTATTGTTAGGCCATCTTCAGGAGGAAACAAAGGTTGTTCTAATATTGGAATAGTAACCAACAGTGTAAAAGATGTTAGATTACCAGGAAGTTTAATATTGGAGCAAGAAATAGTTCTTTTAGTTTTTAAACATCTTTCTCCAGCTGATGTGGGCCGGTGTGCCCAGGTTTGCCGTACTTGGGCCCGTTGTAGTGTAGAACCATCTTTGTGGCGGAAAATGGACCTTTCACACAAACATCCAACAGCATCACACTTAGCTGGAATTGCCAGGCGTCAGCCAGAAGTTTTGATTCTAGATTGGAGTGGTATTGCTAAAAGACAACTAGCCTGGCTGGCGGGTAGGTTACCCCAGCTAAGAGAATTGTCTCTCCAAGGCTGTACTTGGGCTGGTGTGAGTGCTCTGAGGACTTGTACATGTCCACCTTTAGCACTGCTAGACTTGAGTTTTGTTTCTGGTCTCAATGATGCATCATTACGCGACATTCTTAGCCCTCCACCTGACTCAAGGCCCGGGCTTGTTGACACCAAATCCCGCTTGAGAAGCCTTCGAGCATTAAAACTAGCAGGGTGTGATATTTCTGATGTGTCTCTTCGATATGTGACACAGCATCTTCCACGCTTAACATTCCTTGATATCTCATCATGTACCAGAATAACCGATGCTGGAGTAGCTCAATTGGCTACCCCTCCTGCATCTACGATTATTACACTCCAAAAACTGGATTTATCCAGCTGTAGATTGCTAACAGACTCAAGTCTAGAGCATCTAGCTCGTTGTGATGCTCTCACAAGATTAGATCTTCGACACACACCTAATGTGACAGCTGCTGCCATTGCGAAATTTGCTGTACGAAGTAGGCATGATCTCAAAGTGATGGACCAAAAATTAATAGCAAAAAGACCAGCCAGTTAAATATTACTAATAAAAACCATGAGACTAAAAAATGGCAGCAAATAAAGGATATAAGGGCAACCACACATGACGGACAATTTTGTAGTACAGTCGGTGGCAGTACACTGCACACAACCGACAGTCTGTCAGACGTTTTAGGCAGACCTCTAACGGCCGCACACGCAACCGACCACCGTCAGGTCATACAACGCACAGTATTTTTGCACTAAATCAATTAACTTATCACAATAAATCTCCATTGTACAACAGCTTTGAATTTTGAAAACAAAAAAAGAAAACACACGTGAATATAGTGGGCTCTCCAAACTGATAGCTTACACACCATGTAAAGCTGTGTGCATACTTTGTATAGTACTACACAAATGTAAGTCAGATTTATTTGTAGTTCATATGTGCATCCAAACTTGAATACAGGATTCCCATTCCTACCCGGACAGGCAACTGACAATCAAGTCTGTGTGAAGTTGGTTGAAAAAATGGCACATGTCACATCTTTTGTGTAGGTCCATCTTTTTAGTCTGTCGTGTGTGGGGCCCCATTTGATAGTGAACTTTTTGGCAGATAAAATTGTCTGTCACCAACTGTCTATCTTGTGTGGTCACCCTAAACCAAGACACAAATAGTGTAAGAGATATTTTATTTCTATATCTGTGATGAGTGTGTGAGATTTCAAACTTGTGTAAGACTAATTCAATTTTATGTCTACAATTTCTACCACATCTCTTCTTTGTTTATGTTTTTCTTACCCTAACCATTTATATAAAAATTTACTTGTTAAGATGAAAAAATTGTGAATGTGAGGAATGCCAGTCCTCCACCGTGGTTCGGATTCCACGTTAAACTGTAGGTCCTTCATTTCATCTCACAATCACCCTACCATTACACATTAGCATAAGGGCGTATAACCCGAACGGGTAGTAAGACGCGGTGCTAATAATAATAATAATAAGATGATGAACAAAGATATTACCGATGAAAAATATGACACTAAACAAATTTGAGACATTAGTGATGATTTTTTATTTTTTTTAAATAGATTATTTATGGACAAGGAAAAGACCCACACACATCATGCTAACCTAAATTACAAGATGCATTATTAGTATCTTGACAAAGAAAATCAAGAGTTTTTAAATGTTTATAGCTTCATGATGAATTTAAAGAATTGTAAATAAATGGAACAAACTGCTATTATAATTAAGATCAATTTTAAAGAATTGTAAATAAATGGAACAAACCGCTATTATAATTAAGATCAATTTTAAAGAATTGTAAATAAATGGAACAAACTGCTATTATAATTAAGATTATATCAACTTACATTTTAAACAAGTGTACATAAATGAGCTCTGTATAGTGGAAATAAATTATCTAAGTAATTTAGTCAGTAGCAGCAGTATTGGGATGCATATGACACAAGATTGAAATTGATTTCTCCCTAAAAATATTTGTGTCTTGAAAAGAAGAGCATAATTAACCCTGATGATAATAATTCCATTAAATAATGGATGCCAAACACAATACATATTTATCATACTAACCAAAAATATACACTTGTGCCTACAAAGGATTAAATTTTGTATATAAGAAATTAAAAAACTTGTTTTGATGTTTAAAGAAAAATAACAAGATGTAAATTTTAAACTCAATTCAAGTTCAATTATTATTTTATTTTTTTACTTTTTTTTTTTTGATAAAAATGAATTAGCTAACGAATTAAACCAGGAGAGTAAAACAAAACGACTGTTGCCTTCAGATTTTTTTGTATTTATATTTCACTTATTTTTTATTTAGGAATTTTATCACTTTTTGTCTTTTATATTGTGTGTACCAAAAAATTTTACAAAAAGATATATATATATATATAAATTTATAGTCGATAACATTTTTAACAATTAAAGAATCCAACAAAATTGTCTTTAACGCTTTAAAATAATACAAAACTATGTTTGCATTTCACAACTGCAAAATATTTTGTAAAGTAACCAATTTTAAATTCATCCAGTTTTATTTCAGAAAATTTCCCAAAAATAGTGGTTTTAACAACTAGACCCATTTAATAATGGTATAGACATCAGTACCTGTTAATTTTTGGGGGGAATACTGCACTGTGAAAAAATGTAATTATAGAAATGACATTTTTTAGTTCATTTTAAATAGAGTTCATTGTTTGAATTTTTACAGAAATCCAACTTAGGTACATGTACAATGTTGAAACAATAATCAGTTTGAAGCCATTTTTTGTTTTCTGTCCAAACTACATCTGGTTATTGTATTTCCCAATCCTAAAATTATTTTTGGTTCTTTTGTTCTCCACTAACCCCTAAAGAATTGGAAAAATAATAAGTATCTAATTAAATACTGATTTTTATGTATATCATAGTTTAAAAAAAATCTTCATTATAAAAACAGAGAATTGGAATGCTCTTAATATGTGAATTTTTCAATTTGATTAAATTTATTGTGTAACAACAATGAGAATGTGGATGTCATTTTCTACCTATGTATTATGTAAATTCTGATTTAATGCAATTATCAAAGAAAGTTTTTTGTTATTATTTTTACTTATTTGATATAAAAGGGAATAACATTTTATGAAATCGGGAGAAATATTACTAATCTCATTCTTAATTGGGTAATATGTTAAGTTTTACTGCATCAATCATCTTATTTATAACTCACTTGCTTTTTAGAAGCTTTGTCATGGCAAATTCTTTAAACATTTAGCAAAAATATTGGAGAATGTTAAAATTTTGTTTAAATCTGAACAAAATACACTTTTTTACATGAACAAATTTGTTGTTGTCTTAAAAGTCTTTTCTTTCACTATAGTGTTTATGATTCAAGGTATTTATAGGAATATCATACTCTTTTAGTAATAAAATAAATTATTGACCAATTGGCTTGGAAATATATATAAGAAGACAATGTAAAGTAAGTGACAGTGAAGGAAGCCAACCTGAAAGGTAGTTAGATTAGGCCTAAGTAGGGACAAACTCACTTATCTCTTTATTTTGCATTTTTCACACTTTCAACTTTCTTAAATTTTCAAATTTACATATTGTTTTTGGATTTTCGGAATTATTCCTTTTTCAAATAAAGACACAACACATAATTAAATAATACATAAAACAGAAAGAAGGTAATATTGGACTTCATGCTTGAAGAATTAAAAATTTGCAGTGTTGCCAAATTGATGAATCAGTTTGGAGGCTTGACTAGATAGAATTAAAATTGAAATGCAATAATAATTAAAAAAGAAAATAATAATAAAAATAGTTCCCATTTCAGTGGCGGCAAGGCTAAGGCATTACTCTCTCAATAAACTATACTGCCGATGATGAGATAGTGTTTCGATTCCAATCGGGTGTACAGAGGTTGGGTTTCCCTAAATGATTCGCACTCTCCACACAAATGTAGGTACAGTTCCTCAAAACTCCACCTTCCTCATCCCTAATTCATTAGCATAATTAGTACATAAGCGTGTGTATAGCCCAAATGGATAGTAAGAGACAGTGCTATAAAAATAATAAAATATTTGTTTATTTTTTTTGTCAAAAATAGATTATTCCAGGTAGTTTGGCTTTGGTTACCCATTGATGTGCAAGTTTCCATTGCCTAAGCTGAGAGTTGTTGCAAGTAGCTGTAGGGAATATTTTGAGTACTCTGGTGGTATAGCAGCCCTCATAGTCTTTAGTGTATGTGTTAGCATGGGAACAAACTGGTTTATATAGATTTTTTGTAGTTGCTATCAAAATTGTGATTGTTAATGCATATTTTCAGAGATCCTGTTGTGAGTCAAATGTACTCAACCTCACAAAAATTACATTGAAGATGGCAGATAAAGTTGGATGTGTTGCAATCCTTTTGCTGCGTCGATCAAAGTAGAAATTTGGTTGGGATCTGGTGCTTTTGGGTGTATTAGAAGTTTGTAAAGGTTAGGGGGCCGTTTGAAAGAGATTCTTGGAGGAGAGCCTAGAAGGTTTTGTGTCTGAGGGGAAGGGATTGTAAAGTTGTAACCATTCTTAAGGACAGCGTTGATTCTTTGCTGTCTCAGATGGTTTTTGGTGGTGAAAGGAATGTAATCAAAATTTTGTATCTAATGTGTCGAGTCATTTGAAAGGGCTTTGGAAATTTGAGTAGCAATGAAAATTGAAGGGTACCCTCTCTATTGAAAGCTGAAAAAAAGCTTGTTGCAATACTATGTGAAATCAGCAGTGTCTGAACATATGTTTTAGGCTCTAATGGCCAGGCTGTAGGCAAAAGACTTCTTAGTATAGGAAGGGTAGCTGCTGCGGTACTGGAGGTATTGTTGGTTATTTGTAGTTTTTTTTGTGGATTGTCATGTGAATTGTATTTTTCTCACTGAAGACATTAACATCCAAATAGGTGATCTTCTGTAGTGAGCTACTGTGTGTGAATTTGAGAGTAATGAAATTGTTAATTTCTTCCAGGAAGTTGTTGAGCACATCTCTTGAATGTGTCCAACTCATAGCGTTAATATACCAGAACCATACTAATGTTTTGAAGAGTCAAAATCATAAGAAACGTTCTACCAGTAGATCAATGAAGAGATTGGCATAGGAGGCCATAAGAGTACCCATAGCAGTACCTATGATTTGTAGATGTTAGTCAGGGTAACAGAAACTGTTTTCTAATCGTTGGTATATACAACAATTGTGACAAAGGATTTAGGGAATGGCTTCCAAATTAGGTGCAGGTGCTTTAGGAAATGTTTGGTGTCTTGAATGTATAATGGAAGTTTATTTACTAAGGGTTGCAGGTGAGAGTCTGCAACGGCAGATATTCTTTCTGTAGGAAAACCACAACCATGAGACATCCTGGCAGTGGGAGGATTCCTTTGCGAACTTTGGGAAGAAGGTAAAGTACATAAGTTTGAGGTTTAGTAGTAGAAAGAGACATTATAGACTTGGGTGAAAGTTTCTGTCAGGGGGAGGGGAAAGAAGGGGGGGAGGGGGGTCGATAATAATTGACAAAATTATTCCATGGTAGTGAGTGGCAGTTAAAGTTTTGCTTATTTCATCTATATAATTATGCATGGGCATTCTTTTCATCTCTTTCCCTTCTCTCACTCTCTGCTTATGAACCATGCTCGAGCTAGCTTTTAGAAGCTATCCAGTGTATGAGTGGTGAGAACTGAAAGCTAGCAAAAGATTTTTATTGCAAACATTGGTTGAAAGTCACTAATGTTAACTTATGTTTTCTTAGTAATACAAAATAATCAATCAAAAGCGTTAAGGAATGATTTCGAAACTCGCTGCCTCGGCAGCGCGCGGCCGCCGCCAAGATGTAGCAGCGCCGCCTCGGCGGTTTGGTGCTTTTCGTATCTCGCTTCCTGGGACCGGCAGCACGCTACAAAGGGACAGATGGGATATATATTGATAAAACACACATATCATGTCGTCCATTGATGCTAATAATCAGAAATTAACAAAATTATTACAAGAAGAAGATGATGATGACAACAACGTCCTGCTACTATCTTTATTAATGCAAAAACCTAAAAGAAAATCCAGGAAAAATATATACAAAAATCGTAAAGAAGAAGGGTGTTTTAAAATATTGATAGAAAGGCATTTGAAACGAGATGAAGACCTGTTTAGACAATATTGCAGACTCAACTATGATCAGTTCGATATGGTGTTAGGTTTGGTCGCTAAAGATTTGAAGGCCTGTATACCACGGAAATGTATCAGTGCTCAACAGAAACTTTTCCTAACACTACGGTAAGTGATATTTTCACGAACTTCTTTTTGTTTAAAAAATTAGGTTGGATATTCGATTTATATTATATGTTTGTACTTTTATTCTAGTTCACTCGAGTTTTCAAAGAAAATATTTGCCAAAACTTTAGTGAAGTCTGCAAATAATAAATTTGCTAAGAATTTATTACTCCTTTTATTAATCTATCTTAAACTATTTATAGTTTATTTAATTATCTAATTATAAATTATTTACCTAACCTATTAACTGGTATTTTAATAAATTTAATTTAATTAAATTGTGTACCCATCTAAAACTATCTAATTATTATAATTATATACAATAAAATTAAATTCAGAATATTATTCCATATCCCGCATTGGATTTTAAATTGCAGCGTGGACTACAATAAAGTAAATTCGCTTTTTTATAAAAAAATAATTTTTTTTTCTTGTATTCACATCCTATTTTATTCACGTTATCAATTAGTAATTTCAATTATTAAAACATATATATCGTTGAATTAAAATTTTATTAATATAAAAACATAAAAAAATAAAACAATTGTCAGGCTATTTGTTGGTAAATTGATGGGTAGTCCAAGTAATTGATATTTGTAATATTATGAAGATTTAGAGCCTGTGGATCTTGATTTGTATGAATGTCAAGGTTTGAAGCTAATGACTTGTGTGGTGTTAACATCATTTGATGAAACTGAGCTCGAGGGATAGAGGATCAAAATAGATTGCTCACTGCCTGGAGTGGACGGAGAATTGATTCCGGCAGCTTTAAGCTCAAACTTCGTTAAAGTATTAAAAATTTCCCTTTTTGACTCTATCATCATTGCAGGAGGAAGCCCATTTAAAACAGTTTTGACGTGTTCCCCAAATGTTACTACTGGGGTCTTCAACTTCGTTAAATTGTCCATATCTTTCTGCCGCTGCTCCTCTCTTCTTTTCATGAGTAGAATGAGCTCATTGTGTTGATTATTATCATTATTTTTCCTTTTTTTGATAGCTTTAGCTGGCTTTGTCATCTCAGTGGAAATACTAGGTGAAAGTTCTTCTTAATTACTTAGTGTATCCGCTGTTTCTGAAGTTGGGGATGGTGTCATAGCTTTATTGTTATCTTGTGTTTGTTCTTGTACATTGTAAATTGTGTTTCGCTCTCTAAGTACAACATTTAAAAATGTTAAGCGACCGTAGAGATGCCATTTTGTAAATCTAGTCGCCACTGAGCCAGTTCCCTTTTTGTCTTTATTTCTGCACCTGAAATAAGAGTCACCTTATGACCTCCACCGTTTCTTGCAATCTTCATCTGAAAAGAAAGAAAACCATTTTTAATTATTTTGGTTACCAGTATTTTTTTTCGGGTTCTTGGCTACAGGAGAATCCTACAAATCACTGGCATTTACATACCGCATTTCACCGTCTTATATTGGTGTTATCTTGAATAAAACACTTCCATTATTGAGTATAAAGCTCATTCTAATTTTCATGCCTAATCCAACTGAGAAGGACCTAAAAGGTATATCGGAAGATTTCTGGAATAAATGGAATTTTCCAAATTGCATAGGAGCGATTGATGGTAAACACGTTCGTATTAAATGCCCTGTTAATAGTGGCTCTCTATTATTTAACTATAAACAACATTTTTCTATCATTCTTCTGGCTCTTGTACTGCGAATTACAAATTTATTGCAGTGGATATAGGCTCTTATAGAAAAGAAGGTGATAGTGGGATACTCAAAAAATCATCCATGGGCAAAAAAATTGCAGACAGGCAATTCAAAATCCCCGAAGACAGTTTTCTACCTGGTAGTGACACACTAGCCCCATATGTTATTGTAGGTGACGAAGCCTTTGGTTTGGACACATTTATGATGAAACCTTATTCCAAAAATGACGCCAAGAACTGTTTAGTGAAATCTGTTTTCAATTATCGCTTATGTCGAGCCAGAAGAGTTAACAAAAATGCATTTGCAATCCTTTGTCGGGTTTTTAGGGTATTTTACACACCCATTTCTTGTGCGCCTCAAACATGTGATTGTCTCATTTCAGTTGCATGTTGTCTACATAATTTATTACGTGATGGATATCTTGAAAAACAGTGCCACCCCCCTAACGTCACATCTGATAAAATTTCACTCCCGTCAGAAAATATTATACCATTTGATCGAAGGGGTGGATACGCAAACGCTTGTGGCTTTGAAGTTAGGGACAAATTCAAGGACTTTTTCTTAAGTCCCGTTGGGAAAGTACCTTGGCAGGAAAATGTAGTAAACAGAACTAGTTAGCGTACGTATTTTTATATCATATTCTGAAAATTGAAAAATGGTGTTATCCTCACTAAAATGAATAAATGATATGTGAATGTGGGGAATGCCAGGCCTCCACCGTGGTTCGTATTCCACGTTAAACTGTAGGTCCTTCATTTCATCTCACAGTTACCCTACCATTACACTTTAGCGTAAGTGCGTATAACCCGAACGGGTAGTAAGACGCAGTGCTAATAATAATAATAAACATATATGATAGCTTCGGCTATTTGATTCATTAGTACGTATCTTTATTTAAAAATAAATTAAAATGAATGTTTAGACATACACGAAAAAAAGTATGCTTAAAAATACACCACAGAAGTCGTAAAGAAATGAAATATTGCCCTGATTGTGTGTGGATATTTTCTATGTATGAGTATATGTTTATAGGTGAATTAAGCAATAAAATGTTTAAATACTTACCAGATTTGTTTAATTTTAATCCAATCTCCTTCCAAATATTTTCTTGAATTACTGCGTCTTTATAACCAGCCACACTGGCATCATATAAAACTGTATATTTTGACACAAACTACACAAGCTTTTCGTCTTCCGACGGGGAAAAGTACATTTTTTGAACGCACAACTTATCTCCTGCTACAGCGGCTAGTGATGGGCAGAATCGGATGAATAGAATCGATTCATTCGATTCTTTAAAAATCATTCGAATGAAAACAGTAGCTGACTTGACGCGAGCTGGCCGATTCATTCCCTTAACCCACCCTTGCCAGAAGTGCTGAGGAAAATCGACCTTCATTTCTATAAGGTTCATTTTCAATAAATAGTCCCCATCGCTATACAATAATCGACCTTACGCATTCGAATGATTCTAAGGCTAATTTAATACAAAGTTTAAGTGGTTGTACAGTTTACAATCGAGTAACAGCCAAAAATAATTCGAATGAAAATTACAAAATTATTCGATTATTATGCTACATTACTACGTGGATTGTTTTTTTCATTTCCTTAAAATTCTACCTTCCTAACTAACTAATCGCATATATCACGAATGGTTTGAGGAATTTTTTTTAACGTTGACTTAAATTTATTAAGTATATACTTTTAATGTATTTAATAAAACATTGCCCGGGCGTAATATTCAGATCGTATTATAATTTTATTCACTGAAATAATTTTACGATTGTAAGCTTATATATTTTTGTTATGTTTAGGAAACATTAAAGGGTAAATTATTTCAACTCTTTTAAACACAAAGGGAAACGTATGTTCCTTATTTAATGATTAATCACACGCAAAAGTATTTATATTAATTGCGAGCTACTTATTTGAGAAATGCGTTCACTTTTCCACTGTATAGTATTTTGTTGTGACTGTACTTTGGTCTTTGACACTCACACAAAGAATTAAATACAGTAATAGAAAAGTGTTGATAAGCTGCAAACGCAAAGGAATGCGTGTTGGGAGAGCCGACAGCAGGGTAAAGAGAGAATAGTAGCACAAAGCAAAATGAGCAACTAGTAACTACTTTTAGAAGTAGTAAATATTCGATTATTACCGAGTCTTTACTACTTCTCAAAATCATTCGAACGATTCATTCAATTATTTGATTCTTAAAATCATTCGATTATGCCCATCACTAACAGCGGCGTGGCTGCACGCTGCCAGACTGCTCCTGGCGCCACTGCCTACGCGGTGCTGCACAGGCAGCGGCGGTNAATGAGCAACTAGTAACTACTTTTAGAAGTAGTAAATATTCGATTATTACCGAGTCTTTACTACTTCTCAAAATCATTCGAACGATTCATTCAATTATTTGATTCTTAAAATCATTCGATTATGCCCATCACTAACAGCGGCGTGGCTGCACGCTGCCAGACTGCTCCTGGCGCCACTGCCTACGCGGTGCTGCACAGGCAGCGGCGGTGGAGCTCGAATAGTATTCCTACAAAATGCATTGGAGCGGTGGTGATCTTTGCCACCATGGCAGCGCGCTGCCAAGGAAGCGAGGTTCGAAATCGTACATTTACAAAACACTTCTAATAATACTTCCCTAAGGATTCATAAAATATTAATAAAAGTCCCTTTGTTTCATGGTTGTGGCAACAAGATTTACTAAATTGCATGAAATAATTAAAATGTATTATTATACAAAATTGTTGACATTATTTAGTTCTTGACTATGATGAGACATAATTAGTTGTTTTCCTCTCTATGGTCTATTGTGTTGTTGCGCATGCGTGCGTTGTATTTTCAGTTGCGTTTAATAGACTTGTAATGTTTGTCCTGTGTTTTGTGATCTCCAAATTGATTAATTAATTCCATTAGTTATTTGACCAAATTCACTCAGTAATATATACTCGTTTAGTGGATAATAAAATAAATAACAGTACAGTGAAGAAATAAAAGCTGGTATGCTTGTATTTGAACAGTAATAACTTAACAGGTTATGGGCCTAGCACGCTTCCACTGCGCTTTCATTATATTGTGAAGTGCGAGTTGAGATAAATTTTGTCCGTGTCGTTTGTACGTTTGGTTTGTGTAGTCGGTAGGTGTATATTGCGTCCAGTATATTTTCTTTTCTCTGCTTGCAGCAATTATGGAGAAGGACACATATGATATCACAAAATTCGACGGCACAAATTTCACATTGTGGAAATTTAGTGTGTCGTTCTTACTTGATACTCAAGATTTGGTAGAATTTGTTGAAGGGACCGATACAGAGCCCGTCAAAGCAGCAAAACTCAACGCGTGGAAAGTGTGGAAAAAGTGTAAGTCAAAAACGGCAGTGATCTTATTGAACTAAGTAGATTGGACATTTCATGTGAATTTAATAAACTGTAGGACACTGAAAGAGATCTGGGATAAACTACATTCTTTTTATCGAGATACAAGTGAAGATGTGAAACAAGGTGGTTGGAAACAATTCTATGATTTTCGGATCAAGAATGGCGTGACTGTCGCGACAGAGCTAGAAACATTTGAAACCATCTGTAAGAAGCTTGATGATGCAGGTGAAAAATCACCTGATTCAGCCGTGATGTCTAAACTGCTGAGCAGTTTGCCATCAAGATTCTCGGCATTTACCATGGCATGGAAGTGCACCGCAAAAATGAGCGAAAAAAGGAGTATTTAATCGCAAGGGTAATTTGTGAGTACAAAAGATTGACATCAATGGAAGAGGAGTCTTCATCACTTACGCTGCAGGTAAAAGCCCTGCAGCTAAAACTAGATAAACAAGAAAAAATGTCATCCAATTACCAGAAGGTTAATTCCAGTAGTATTGAAGAGTTGAAAAGAAGACATCCTTTTAAGTACTACAACGAGATTGGTCACTGGTATCGTGAATGTGAAAAGCGAATAGCAGATGAGGAAGAAAAATGAGTGATGATTCTGCATCTGCAGATGTGTGTGACATTTCAGCTTTATTCTCAGAAACGACAGATGAGGACCAATCTGTGTGGTTGGCAGACTCGGGTGCAAGCCTGCACATGACTGTTCGCCGTGATTTTTTCAGTGAACTCAGACCGGTTGGTAAGATAAAGTTAGTTCAAATTGCAAGTGACATGGTGTTACCTGTAGCAGGTATTGGCACAATATATATTCTTGCAGAAGTGCGTGGAAAGGTCAACCAAAAGTTAACCAATGTACTTTTAGTCCTGGATTTGAAACGAAATTTATTTTCAGTGGGAGCGATCAATGACAAACATTTCTCACTCCACAGTTACCATAATCACTGTGAGGTCCGAGAAAGAAGTGGTGCCCTATCAGCGAAAGGGGTGCATCATGGATCGCCGTTTCAAATGCTTTTTAAGGTACAAGTTTCTCCAAAGCTTAATGTTGCAGAAGTTGACTCCCTGAAGCTGTGACACGACATGTTGGGTCACATTAATGTCAGTTCAATTAATGCAACGGAAAAATTTGATACAGCTAATGGTTTAGTAATAAATCACAAATCCAATTTTCTCTGTGAAGCATGTGATATGGGAAAGCTTGCGCGCAAACCACACCCATTGAGCAAGAGACCGAAAGCTGATAATCCCGGTGAAAAGATTAATTCGAATGTCTGTGGTCCAGTTAATGTACATTCACCAGTTGGTTCAAAGTATTTCTTATTGTGTAAGGATGAATACTTGGGATACTGCTCTGTATTTTTCATGCATTACATACATGAAGCGTTTGCAAAGTTCAAAGATTATGAAACTTTTGTGACAAAGCAGACCAGCAACAACAACATAAAAATTCTATGTACAGACAATGGCAAATGAGCTGTCAAATGAATTCAATGCTTTTTTGAAAAGCAAAGGAATTGTTCATGAGCTGTCAACACCGTATGTTCATGAGCAGAATGCTTGGGCTGAGCGTGAAATGCGTGCCCTTTGTGAAAGTGACAAATCTATGTTACTTGCCAAAAATCTTTAAGAAGAATTATGGGCTGAAGCTGTTCAAACAGCTGTCTATGTTTTGAATCGAACCATCTCAAAACGAACCGTCAGAATGACTTCCTATGAGAGGTGGTTTAATGAAAAGCCAGAACTCAAACATGTGCGAGTATTTGGTTGTGATGCATTCATGCATATACCCAAGGAGACACGCAAGAAGTTTGATCCAAAGAGCAAGAAAATGATTTTTATTGGCTAACATGAAGAGTCAAGGAATTATCAACTATGGGATCCTAAGACTCGAAAAACACATGTCAGCTATGAGATAATCTTCAATGAGAGACCTGAAATGGCAGAGCAAGGTTTTCATAAAAATAAGGGGAAACTTTATTTTGGTTATGAAAATCAACCATACCCAGAAAATGATGTAAACCCACTACCAGTAGCTCAGGTATAACTTGCCTTTGATCATCAAGGTCAATCTGATTTAGAAGCAGCAGTGGAGCTAAGACCAGTAGTACAGCAGCAAGCAGCTGAACGAGTATAACCTCAACTGGAAGAGATTCAACTAGCATCAGTTCCAGGAAGACAACTTCAGTGATCGAGACCTGCTGCGCAGACCAAGTTGCTACAATGATTCTGCGCTAGTTGTGGATACTGTGCCTACTACTTTTGAAGAGGCTTTCACAAGTTCTGAAACGAAAAAATTGTTACTCGCTATAAATGAGGAAATGAGTGTGCTTCAACAAAACGAAACGTGGGAACTTGGAAAACTCCCAGAAAGGAAAAATGTGCTCGGTTGTAAGTGGGTGTTCAATGAGAAATCAAATTCAAGTAGGGGTCTTATATAAGGCCAGACTTGTTGCAAAGGGATTTGCTCAGAGAGAAGGTGTCAATTATTTTGAGACTTTTACACCTTAAGTTCGTTATTAATCAATTCGATTGCTTCTAGCCATCGTAGCAGGAGAATAAATTGCCAATTTGATGTGAAACTGCTTTCCTCTATGTTGAATTGAAAGAAGAGATTTATATGCAGCAACCCCCTGGATTTGAAGACAAAGCATATCCTGAAATAGTATGTAGACTTCAAAGGAGCCTGTATGGATTCAAGCAATCGCCACGTTGCTGGAACATACGATTTGTGAAATTTTTAGAAAAATTTGTTTTCCAACAAACTGAGTGTGACCATTGCGTGTTTGCTGGCAAGGTCAAAGGAGCAACTTTATACTTAGCTCTCTATGTTGATGATGCACTGTTGATGTCAGCTTCTCAAGAAGCAATTGATGAAGTTCTTCAAAATTTGGAACAGTGTTTTCAAATCACAATTGGTGACGCTAAGCATAAAATCAGCCTTGAAATTGAACAAAATCGGGAAAAACGCATTATAACAACTAGTCAGAGTGCATACATCCAGAAAATTTTACGAAGATTCTGCATGGAAGATGCGAAGCCGTCAACTGTTCCAGCTGAACCTGGCATACACTTAAGCCAATGGCAGAGTTCGAGAGATGAAGAAGAAAAGAAGAAACTGCAATATATGCCATATCTTGAGGCAATTGGTTCTCTTCTTTTTGCTGTAAAAGTAAGTCGTCCTGGTATTGAATATGCAGTTAATCAAGCTAGTCATTTTTTTTAACTAACTATGGGCATGATCACTGGCAGGCGGTTAAGAAGATCCTCTGTTATTTAAGGGGGGCAAATGGATTATGTGATTGTTTACGGAGATGGTGGGATTTATGTTACATTTAGAGGTTTTACGGATGCAGATTATGCTGGTAATGTAGATACGCTAAAATCAATTAGTGGATTTGTATTTTTATTTAATGGGGTGCTATCTCTTGGTCCTCTGAGCATTATTTAGTTCTTGACTATGATGAGACATGTGTAGTTGTTTTCCGCTTTCTGGTTTATTGTGTTATTGCGCATGCGTGGGTTGTATTTTCAGTTGCGTTTAACAGACTTGTAATGTTGGTCTTGTGTTTTGTGATTCCCAAAGTGATTAATTAATTTCGGTAGTTATTTGACAAAATTCACTCAGTAATATATACTCGTTTAATGGCTAGTAAAATAAATAACAGTACAGCGAAGAAATAAAAGCTGGTATGCTTACATTTGAACAGTAATAACTTAACAAAAATATTAGTTTTAAAATAAAACATATAATTATGTAATCACACACACATTAATACAACCACAAACAGTTTGTATGACCTATTCAGCCATTCTCATTTCATCCGGTTTGCAATCTTTATATTTATTAAGAGAAGGCAGCCTTATATAAGCTTCCATTCGCAAAGGATTTTTAAATGAACCATAGACTCAAAAAAGAACATCCAAATGATTATTGTCGCAAGTTTGTGTTTCATTAATGATAAAACTATCAAAAGGGGAAAAACTGATTGTTTGTTGTAAAAGTTTTGACTGCCAAAAGTGGCAGCAACTCTTGCAGACCACGTGGTTTGGTGAATTCATACCTGAAAATAAAGTCTGATTTTTATAGGAAGCCCACTTTCAACCAGCAACATTGATTGAAAGTCTCTAAAATTAAGGCATTGATTGGATCTGTTTTATTTGACCTACTAATTAAAAAGTTATCAAAAGATTCCAATAATACTTCCTTGTGGATTAATGTTTAATTTATCTTTACATTGATAGTTAAATGGACTAAGAATGTAAATATAATTGCAATATTTTTACTTGCACTACTGTAATGACATGAGCTTCCAGTTTTCCCATATGAAAATCAGACTGTAGATCTGATAACTTTTCCTAGCTGTCAGTTGCCACCAAACCTATGCTGGATAGACTCTATGCTCTCACAGCAGGCACAGGTCCAGAGTCACACAATAGTACACCACCATCCTGAGAACATTGATGTTGTAGAGTGAACAAGAAAATCGTTATTACCAGTATACAATGCCTTTGAAAAACTTATAGATATAATAGAATAATTACCAAGTCATAAATTTAGGTTTATTAATACAAAGAAAATTCATTTAAAAAAGAAATGAATTAAAGGAAATGAGAGATGATTTTACTAAGTAAAATAAACAGGATAAATTCACAAGACCTGCAAGGCTATTATGAACACAAAGCAAAACATTTTTGCGTCCGCTAAGAGGGAGACACTAGACTTTGCTTCAAAAGTTATTATGGCCGGCAACTTAACGTGTGCAAAGTCCTTGCAGAAGCAAAAGATTTCCTAGTAGAGTACCACTAAGTTTCACAGACATTTTACTTGCCCTTTGGTTTGAAAGGTTATGTATACTATGTTTTGTAATTTATTAGGTATTTTGCATTACCTACATGATTTAAACATGCCATCTCACTAGCCCTATAAAATTATCTCAAAACGTTTTTGTGTGTTTTTCACATTTATAATCTAACTTTGAATATATGCCTATATCATGATGTAGGCCAAGAGTGGGGATAGAATGTTTACACTAAATGTTAAAAGAATATTTCTTTGAAACATAGAACTATCAAAATGCATTATTATTCACCATCAATTCACGATAATTGGGACATTCCAATATTGAGATTAATTGTTTGTAGGTTTTCTAGTAGATGGTGGTTATACTGTAATGATGCTGATTTGGACCCCTCTCATATATAAAAAAAAAGTCATAGATGAAGTGCATTTTTCTTTAAAGTATTGTATGTGAAATATTCTTTCAAGACTTCATCCATGGAGAATCACGCGCTTTTCAGAACTAATGTCAATATATTACACCATAAAGCTTATTTTTTCTTTCAAAAATCAACTACGCAGTGTTTACCAATAAAAGCAAGTGACGCTAGCTCCCTCTACCCAATAGGAAGCTAGCTTTCACAACACCTGTCGCCAGGGATCTTTCTATTAGTTGGTTTTGACACTGGATGCATGGGGTAGGTCATGTATAAGCCGCCGTCAAGTCTTCAGCACCAAGGGTGCAATGATATAGATAAATTGTGTGCAATTTTAAAGGTCTTAATTATTTCATAAGTGTAAGAAATATCACTATAATTGGCGCTCGATCATGGGGCTATAAATACCAATTATCTCATCAAATACCCAATATCATTATAATTGACATTCGATCACAGGGCTATAATTACCAATTATCAAATACCGAGAACATCATTTTAATTCGTGTTCAATCACAGGGCTATAAATACCAATATTAAATCGTAATAACATAATTGGCTCCCATTCACGGGACAATTATATGATCAAAATACCGTACTGCTCTAATTAGTGCTCAATCATGGGGCAAATATCAGCTAACTAAATGGTATCACTTTAATAGGCGCCCATCGCGGGCCGAGAACATTTAATTGGTGCCCAACGCGCAACTGTATATTCATAATTAGCGCCCATTGTGTGGCGTATATTTCAAAACATTCCGTATCATAATAAGACTTCAACAAATATGGGATTTTAATAGTCTGTTAACCCACCTCATGGGGAACATTGATCAAGGTGTTAATTTATTTGGTCTGATTTTACTATGGTGGAGGTGTTTGGATTTGAATCCCATTTGGGTATAATGAGTGGGGTTTTTTTCTAAAGGTTTTCTCACTCTCCCTCTATACAAATCCGAATACTTGTATTCTGTGACTTTGCACTCCTTAACTTATGTTATTATATTAATAATTTGCCATTGTACATCTACAATATTTTGTGTCAAATAAAATACACTGTTATTCTCTTGTAGCTCCCTGACTATTATTTCTGGGGGGAAAGGTGGATGCATGTATGGTTTGACACCTCGATAGTGTGAGTAATTTATGGGAAATGTCAAGGATCTAATTAAAGCTATGGAATAATTGTCTCCTGAAAAAAAAGCTAATGTGGGTTGTGTGTATTCTACAGGGTTGAAGCCCATGACATTTACTAAAGGCAGTGTGTGTTGGTGTATGTGGCATTGATAGTGGCAGAATCTTGAAACACTTAAAAAAAGGTGATTGCCAAAATATGTAACTAATCATAGCTGGTTGATGTTCCAAGAATGTTTAAACTTTGTTTAAATATGTTAATTTTGATACAACGGATCAAGAAAAATTGGCACAATAAGAAATAAGAGCTGTTATGATGCGGGATACTCAAATTGTTATAAAAACACTAATAAAGACATAAAACATATTTTCCTTGGTTAGAATGGATTGAAGAGCAATGAAAAAAAAGATTTAAATAGGCAACAGAAATAAAATAATAGATCTGTTATTAATTTTTATTTATCCTCTTTATCAAACATGTAAGCCAAGAATTATGCCAAGAAACCAATAAAGTTCAATAATTTTATGCTAAATTTGTAAA
>CABFOW010004520.1:18891-31538 GCA_902141385.1 Timema californicum
CTACAGACATTGATCTTGACAACATTATTATTATTATTATTATTATTATTAGCACCGTGTCTTACCACCCGTTCGGGTTGTACACACTTACGCTAATGTGTAATGGTAGGGTGATCGTGAGATGAAATGGAGGACCTACAGTTTAACGTGGAATCCGAACCACGGTGGAGGCCTGGCATTCCCCACATTCACAAGATGTCTTGTCAGAGGATCTTGACAACAATATATCCATCTAGGCCAGGGGATCTTAACTGGGAATATGGACTCAATCTCTAAGAAATGATATAAAACAAGTTGTTAGATTGTAATGAACTATCACATTTATCAAGATGGATTGTATATTTGTGATTTAAAGTTTATCATATAAATTTTACGATAAAATAATTATAATTTTCTTTCAGCTGTTCTGTTCCTAGCTATCCATATGTAAAGTAAAACCAAGTCATTGACCTCTTTATAATATATTTTTATAAGGAAAACCTCTTTTCGCTTTATGAGGTAATTGTATTATATTTGGAAGAAGGTTTATGCAAGGTGGATAGAAACATATAAAAGGGGGGACGAACACAAACTGGCTTTTACAATGAAAAGAAGAATATAGTTTACACTTTACACTGCTGCCAATGAACAAATAGATAATGGTTGCCTCTTAAAGAAAATTGATCGTCACTGCCCAATCCCCCGACCTAGGTTTCAGTCTATCGGAACTCATCGGGAGGAGTGAGACGCGCAACGCAACTTCCTAGGTCGAGGGGGTTGGGTGGTGACGATTGATTTTCTTTAAGAGGTAAACCATTACCTCTTTGTCCATTGGCAGCAGTGTAAAGTGTAAACTATATTCTTCTTTTCATTGTAAAGGCCATATTGTGTTCGTCCCCTTTTATATGTTTCTATCCACCTTTCATATACCTTCTTCCAAATATAATACAATGACCTCTTTATAAGTCATACTGCTAGCTATTGAGAATAGTGATGATGATGATTTAGACAGTCTGCCAAAAGATATATGGGCACATAAATTAGGGGTCTATAATCGTAAAAAGGTTAAAAATGCCTGGTCTAGAGCACTCATGTTTCTCAATCCAAATTCCTTGTAACACATGTCATATACCCATCAATAAGGTCTTCCCTGATTGATATTCCTGACTGTGAGGCATCGTTTCACAAGACTTTACTTCATTTCCTATACGATTCAAACTTCACAATGATGGGGCTAGGTTTGCATCCCACCAATGCTGACTCAGTGACCGCGTGTCAAATGTCAGCAATGGCAGATTAAAATGTTGGTTTATCACATTTAACACCGGAGAGTTCCTGTTCCCTTAAGTGTTTCAAATGATACCGGGAAACCTAAGTTGTGTTTCTCCAAGTCCTCTTCAGAAAGGACCAGTTCACATTTTAATTTATTATACCGTAAAATGGGGCGAAAAGAAACAGCATGGTGAATAGAAACAAAACTTCAGAAAAAAATAAAAGTAATATTAAAAATCTACTATTAAAACTACAATCTATTTTTTTTTCCTTCTCCTAGGGTTGCTTATGGTTATTGTAAGGGAAATGACTTGTTTTTTAGGCTGGTAACATTGTTTTGTTCCAACAGCTGATTAACAGTATTGAGACGCCTTTTTCTGTTCATTCATCCATAGAAAAAAAAACTTTGCATGTGCAGATTTCAATTTGGAAGAGATTTCACAGTACTCATAAGTAAGTTGTTTAACTATTCATTGTTTTAATACACCTAGTTGGATTTTTCGCTCAAGTTTAAGGTTTTCCCGTAGTTCTGGTGTTTGTAATAGAGACTATAATTTTTTAGAAACATGAGTAAACATTGTTTCTATTCACCCCATTTATTAATTTATTTATTCAAAGACAAATCTATCAAGTTATAAAGCCAATATCTATAATTCTTTCAGTACCTCTGGGTAATTATGATTGTTGCAGGTAGTCAAGATGCCGAGAGAGTATAAATCTAAAACCCAGAAGCCTTACAAAAAAACATGATCCGGCAGAATAGAAGAAAGCAGTTGAGGACGTTAAAAATAATGTGCTAACATTAAGGAAAGCTGCAGAGAAGTATGGAATAAACTATTGGGTTATATATTGCCACTTGAAAAAGGGGGATACCATGAAAGCTCAGGGAGGACAGACTTCGTTGTCTAAAAGTGAAGAGCAAATTCTTGTAGAAAGATTGAAAACTTGTGCAGAATGGGGCTATCCTGTAGACACGTTAACACTAAGAATGATTGTAAAGGAGTTTTTAGACAGAAAAGGAAAACAAGTTTTGAGATTTAAAAACAACTTACCAGGAAAAGAATTAATCTATTCATTTTTAAAACTGTCACAGACAAGATTTATCTTAAAGAATGTGCCAAAACATTAAGAGAAATCGAGCTGCTGTCTCGCACGAAATCATCAATGATTATTTTAACAGGTTGCAAGAAGAGCTTCAAGGGTGTGCCACCTCAAAACATTGTGAATTTTGACGAGACAAATTTGTGCGTTGACCCTGGCAAAAAGAAGGTTATTACCAGACGAGGCCGCAAATATCCCGAGAGGCTGATGAATAGTACAAAGGCATCTACCTCTGTAATGCTTAGCGCTGCAGCGGACGGTACAATATTACCTCCATATGTAGTATATAAGGCTCTACACATTGTGGCGTGCACATTGGGTGGCGGGCTCTGCAAACTGGAGCGCTAAAGTCGGTGTCGGCTCAGAGTGGGCTGACCCGACGCGAGAGGTGATGTATTACCTGGTCTGACTTGAAAGAGTCAACACCTCTCTGCGAATGGCTAGTTTAGAGGGGGAGCCGTTGACCAATGCGCACGCTCACGAGTCGAAGGAAGACTCTTGTGTGTTGTATACTCAATAAATTAATTATACAAGTATCTTTCCATCCACGGCTTGATTATTACTCCTAAGTTCCTCGGACAAACGGAGCCCGAGCAACAGCACAACATGTACAACTCATGGTCTGAAAATGGGCCTAAATATACCAGGTATAATCGTACAAAATCGTGATGGTTTGACAGCTTTTGTTTCGGGGACTGGATTAAGACAGTAGCCATCCCTTACTTGAAGAAGCAAACAGGAAAGAAGATATTGATTGGGGATAATCTCGCCTCGCATTTGACGCTGGAGGTTATCAGAATGTGTTCTGAAAATGACACCCATTTGATCTTTCTTACTGCCAACTCGACTCATATTACGCAGCCTCTTGACGTAGCTTTTTTTTTTAGACCGTTGAAGATCAAATGGCGAAAAATTATCGCGCAACGGAAGATTAAACCAGGCAGAAATGAGACGACTTTGCCAAAAGATAGATTCCCTCGGCTTCTTAATCAACTAATGGAGAGCATCACTGAACAGGGGCCAAGCCATGTCCGAGCAGACTTCAAAAAATGTGGCATCGTGCCTTTGGATAGAGAACCAGTGTTACAAATGCTTCCTACGCCTCTTGATACTTTTAGGGAGAAAAATGATAGCACAGCGATAGATACGAGTTTTATTGAACTTGTGAAAAATATTAGATATGAAGGAGCAGGTGCATCCAAACGAAAAAAAAGAGAACCAAAAATCAATGTTCTTCTTGGGAAAAGTGTTGCTGCACATGAATCAGATTCTTCAAAGTCTTCAGATGAAATGAGTCTGCAAGATTCAGATTCTTCAAAGTCTTCAGATGAAATGAGTCTGCAAGATTCAGATTCAGATCCACCTTCAGAGAGTAATGCTTCTGATAACGACTCCAGTGAAGAAGAGACTGCAGCTAGAAGCCATATCAAGCCCGTGGCCACACATCGATCAGGAGTCTCTGGAATAGCTGCAAAACCGACTTCAGAAGTCATCACAACATTGTACCCTTTTCTGGTAAAGAAAGAAGACACACAGGAAGGGGTTTGGCAATTAGTCAATTTTACTCTTTACGCAAGTAATGCTGAAAGTTCATCTTCAAACAAAAAAAACCATATATAGGAAAAGTGAGAGCACTCACAGAAAATGGAAATTTTGAGGGTGAATTTTACCATCACAGAAGTTCAGAGAGAATTCCCAGGACTTATTTATGGACTGCCAGATGTTCCAGACATAAGCGAATTTGACTAGAGTCAAGTTGGCGGAAAATTTAATCCACCTAAGGAATACAGAAGAGGCCTAAAAAAGTTTGACATTGATATTTGATAAGATTTATTTGAGTTTATATTTAATAATAATAATAATAATATTTATCACCGCGTCTTACTACCCGTTCGGGTTATACGCTTTTAAGTACTAATTACTCTAATGGATTAGGGATTGGGAAGATTGAATTAGATGAAGTGAACCCGCATTTGCGTGGAGGGAGAGTGGAAAACCATTTAGGAAAAACCCCCCCCAGTTCACCCGACCAAGAATCGAACATCGGTCTCCCCGTCCTCAGCAGTCAAGCTCAACACGACAAGCGCGTTAGCCAACTACGCCACCGAGGCGGGTGTTTATATTTCTATACTTAATTTTTTCTATAAATATTTTTGTTTATAAGGTAAAAATTTGTTTTTGAGTAAGTTTTTACATCCATAGAATGTATGTACACATACTTGCTGTTTCCAATCACCTTTTTAAAAGGAGAATAAAATAAACCATATTATCTTATTGGATGTTTCTATTCACAATGGCAGGTGAATAGAAACATAGAGTTTTTTTTTAAAATAAGCTTAGATCCATATTTTTGATAAAATAACTCGACATGGAAAGTAAAGGGTAGACCAAGACCCAGATTTTAAGATCTCTGGAATATTAATAGCATTTTTTCACCGACTGGTATAGAACCATTTATGTATGAAAGTGTTTATATCCACCCCATTTTGATGTTTAGTATGTTCTTTGACTGCTATACGTCTTTAACTTAATCTTGCAATTATTTTGCCACTTCGATACTATCTAAGATATCCAGCTTGTGCCCTTCATTAACCCTGAATGGTATCAAACTTAACTTTTCAAGGTTCCACTATGGTATAGTGTATAAGATAGGGCCATAGTGCAATCTGTCAAGGTAAGACTACTACCCTTAAGGGTAAACTGAGTGTACATGTTGTCAAATTGCAGTTTCAGATAAAATAAAATTATGTTCTCGGCCAAAACGTGAATACACTCACAAATCAAAATTATACCTTGACTCAACGCCCGTTGTAAGTGTTAATAGACCGAACGAATGGCCTAAGCCACCTGCTTCTCACTGTTTCCCATCTTATTCGAGGTTCAAATATATGAGTACCTGTAAATGCACACAACACTTGGCAAAAGAGACCTGTGCCTGTCGAAACTTAACATTAACAAGATAAATAAATGATGATGTGTTGGATGATGACATATAATGTAGCAAAGACTGAAATTATTATCGTTTCCTCACAAACATAATAAAAGTCAAAACAAAACAAAACAAAACTTGAAGGCTTTTGTGTCTTTATGATAATTATTATTATTATTAGCACCGCGTCTTACTACCCATTCGGGTTATACGCACTTACGCTAATGTGTAATGGTAGGGTGATTGTGAGAGGAAATGAAGGACCTACAGTTTAATGTGGGATCCGAACCACGGTGGAGGCCTGGCATTCCCCACATTCACAAGATGTCTTGTCAGAGGTGAAGGAAGGGTTTGGTAATTAGATAAATCTGTGCCGGGACCGAGGATTGAACACCGGACCCCAGCACAGAAGTCTGACACCTTACTCCTAGACCACCAGGTCACCTTTTTATAATTAAATTTTTTTTCTCTATTGAAATTTACCAAATCAACCAGTGTAATAAACTCCTGTCATAGAATAATCTTGGATGACAATATAATTGTGGTTCTAGACATTATAAACACACAAGGAGAAATTGAAATGGTACAGTTGATAATAGCAGTGGTGTTATAATCGTAAGCACCGGAACTAGGAGGGGGGGAATGAGTACATTACCCCCTCCCCCTTTTACTCCAAAAAGGACGGACGGAGTGTGTTTAGTAAAAAATGGTTCAACGATACACAGATATGTGCACATACCCCTGTGTGTTGGTTTTTTTTACTCAACCTAACATTAATCTACACATAATGCCATTTTATCCCTTCTCTTTACAAAGAAAAAAAAAGAACTCGTTTCGGTGCCCGTATAGTGTTATTCCAATGAACATCTCACCTGGTACTTTACCCATGAAGTGAAGGACCCACCCCGTACCACCGTTGTGAACACTGGACGTGTACCGTACAACCACATGGGCTGATACACCTTCATATACTGCTGGTACATCCTGGAACATCAGTAAATAACTGGTGTCGTTAGTTTTTTTTTTTACTACCACATCTTTTTACATGTTTAGGTTGTACTCATATATTATGATAATTACTCTAATGGGGTAGCTCTAACTCAATAAGGAAAACCTCTGTTCGCTTTATGAGGTAATTGTATTATATTTGGAAGAAGTTATAGGAAAGGTGGATAGAAACATATAAAAGGGGGGACAAACACAATATGGCTTTTACAATGAAAAGAAGAACACAGTTCACACTTTACACTGCTGCCAATGGACAAAGAGGTAATGGTTGTCTCTTAAAGAAAATTGATCGTCACCGCCCAATCCCCCGACCTAGGTTTCATTCTATCGGAACTCATCAGGGAGGAGTGTGAAACGCGCAACGCAACTTCCTAAAAGAGAAAACCAAAAAACACAAAATAGGAGAAAAAGGAAAAAGGTAAAGAATGATAGGACACATAGATAGGAACAAATAAAAGGTATAACAAAAATGAGTAGGAATGAGGAAGGAAGGATTTTAGAGGTAGTCTACCCGCATTCACATAAAAAAAAGTGGGAAACCGCGTAGGAAGTCCACCCTCAGTACACCCGACAAGGATTCAAACCTCGATCTCACCGTCATCAGCAGGACCAGTCTAACGTGAGAGTGGCGCCTTAGACCGTCTGACCATTGTAGCGGGTGTGTCACTAATTAATACTGGATTATTACTTCAGAGCGATATCAGGGTTAGGTTATTCTGCATATACAGTCCAATTTTCATTAGCAGAACCATTATGTGACATCTAGAAAAGTTATTAGATCTACTTTCGCATATTTAAACGTAAAGTCATGTATTCTTTCCAGCTGTCACTTTTGATATATATTAACAATATCTATACACTAACACTAATAATATGATAAAATGTTATCAATATTGACCAGGAAAAAATATTTTGTATGTCTTAAAAGGCTTCTTCTTTGTAGGCCTTGCCTTAATTGTTTATTAATTTATTTTTTATTTTTTAAATCTGAAGTGTGTGTGTGATATATTTATACCACTCTATTTTCACAAATAAAAGCGTTTGTAACTATCTAAAATTTGTTTTAATATTTTAGCTATAGCTTAAAACTGCAAATGTTTTTGGAGTAATGCAAAGTTTGATTGTAATTTAAAAAAACACTGTTTTTACATAAAATTTCAAGAGATTTATCAAAATGGATCCATTACCCCTCCACAATATTTTGTGCGGAAACTTTCGACTTTTGTCACCACATCAAAATCGAAGAACTCGATGTAATCCGAATCGCATGTTACACTCGATCCAAGGTCAAACACTGCAACACAGCACAGAATTATTTATATTACTCACAGTTACAGTTTTATGGCTCCAAAATCTTAATAACGTTTTAAGGTCTCCGGTTCGAATACAGGCTGGAAACTTCAAAGCTAAACTTGAACAGTCACAAGCAATTCAGAGAACCCAATAATCAAACAACCTTATTAAGTAAATTTCCCTGATACTTAAAAAAAAAAATGTATTTACATTAGCGATTTCACAGTACCTGTTTTTATCGATTCGTGTTTCCAATTATTCCTAATTTCAACCTCAATTTTTTGATTCACGATTTCGATTAACATTTAAATTTTTCAAAGAATTCAACCTCATATAAAAACATTACTATTCAACTTCAAAGCACAGCAAAAAACTTAAAAAAAAAACGTAAATAGTAATAAAGACCATTCATTTTAAAATTTTAACAAAGACAAAGATTCATTTTACAAATTGTAAACCATACTAGACATAATTAATAATATAATTAGGAATTACAATAGTAATAATTTATTTTTATCTACAAATAAAACCTCAGTGAGTCAAAAATTTACAAATTAACAACTGTCGAAAACAATAGTATTTAAATTCACCAAATAGGGTCGTTAATTGAATCAAAATATAGTAAGTCACAGCAAATAAACTAACAATTATTAATTATTCTGAATTTTACTGTTTTGTTTAGTTTAAGTATTTTCATCAAGAACTAAGAATCAAAGTATCGAGAATCGTAATATTAAGATCAATTCTCGATTCTGTCGAGGGTATCGAGTTAGACATCTCTAGTTTACATAATTAGCTGCTTCTTCTTCTATCCATCTGGAGTTGGGCATGTACTCAGCCGTCCGGCTGTTAGCAATGCCTGCACCATCTGGTAGAAACCCCATGTTCAAGGGATTTCATGAAGTGTGGCGGAGTCCCGTTACCTTACACACTTAATTTATATGAGCAGGGGTGAAAGGGGACATATCAATTTATGCCGGGGAACGGTATTTTCACATACCTCCCAGGGTCCGTTTAAGCGCCACAATCGACATGGAACAGCGGCTCTACTCCTCCCCCTCCGAGGGAAGTTGTGCAATGGTTTTTTTATCGCTCGAGAAAAACAAGTCGACCTCGGCTAGGTTTGAACCTACAAACATTGGCTGGGGGCTGGGCAGTATTAAGTGAATAAAACTCTTTCTTTATCAAAATACGTACTATAGAACTTGAGAACCACTGTTAGTCCTGTGGGAACCATCACATCCCAACGACACTTGGAATTGTTCCTATAGTTTCCGGGGTAGAATGGACTTGTGAACACCCCCCCAAAGTTGAACAGGGTACCGCCGCAACCAGGGCCTACAATCAGAACAATAGCACACTGGCAGATTCGAGGATTCTTGGAAAATTTTGGATTTGAGACTCAAACTTCTTAAAAAAAAATTTGTTTCTTTCAAATCTTTAAGATAAAAATTGTTTTAGATCTAATACTCCTTATTGGTGGTTCAGAACCAGTTATAATTATAGTATGAACTTAAAAACCAGATCCCAGATCAGTAATTCAACACTTATCTGAATTTATGAATGTTATAATGAATGGATCATATGAAAGAATGTTAACACTTAGTTAATATTCATATTTACTACTAATCTCTTTTTTCCTCTTTTATGTTCATAATTTTACACAAGATTCGGATTCGATCCAACTCCACTTGTATGTACGTGTTTCTGACCGCTCTTCATATCTCACCTTGGTCAGTTGTAGTGTAGGTTATGTCTATAACATCATAAGATCCTGTGAAGGCACTCTTCTGATGTCGGAACAGTCTCAGCGCAGACGTGTTTGAAAATATTGGACTTGGGATCTGAGAGCCGCACAGTTTCGCCAATCTCGGGGAACTCGGTGTCAATCCATCTCTCACCTAGAGTTAAACATGAATCATACCCCAATTTGTTTTCTAAACATACATAAGCTAATAAAATAAAAGTTTACAAATACTTCTTCATGGTGGCTACTCAACTTTTACTACTATAATAATAATAATAATAATAATAATAATAATAATAATAATAATAATAATAATATTTAGCGTCTTACTACCCATTCGGGTTATACTCTTTAAGTACTAATTACGCTAATGCATTAGGAATTGGGGAGGTTGAATTAGAGGAAGTGAACTCGCATTTGCGTGGAGTGGAGGGAGAGTGGGAAAACCATTTAGGAAAAACCACCCCCAGTTCACCCGACCGAGATTCGAACCTCGATCTCCCCGTCCTCAGCAGTCGAGCTCAACACGACTAGCGCGTTAGCCAACTACACCACCGAGGCGGGTTTTACTACTATAAAATTACTTGAATTTTACAGATAGCATTAAAAAAACAACGAATTTAACCTTTTTACAGTTTTTTTTCCTCGGTGAATACCAGTTCGTTTGTCCATTAAAGGGGCCGGTAATAGGCCGATCTCGCAGCAATTTTCACTCGATTGCGTAAGAAAACTATGCCGTCACGAAACGGAGAGGTTACCTTGCATTATCCCACTACGATGCAACTTATAAGATAGGACCATAGTGTAATCCGTCAAGGTAAGACTTCTACCTTGCTTGGTTCTACTATGGTGTATCTTATAAGATAGGACCATATTGTAATCCGCCAAGGTAAGACTGCTACCTTGCTTGGTTCTACTATGGTGCAGCTTATAAAATAGTGCCATGGTGTAATTCATCAAGGTAAGACTGCTATCTTTCAAGGTAAACGAAGTGAACATCTTATTTATTTTATATATTTTCTATAAAGGCAGAGATATAAGTATTGGAGGAAATATTGAATTCAAGGAATAAATACAAGATGTATAAAAAATAAATTAAAAGTAGAGTGGAGAAACGAAGGGTGATCACAGGACCTTTGATAAATGTAAAAGTCAATCGGGGCCCAAAAAGGTTGTTGACTCCTTGTTTTATTACATATTTTGTAAAACATCTCTAACTATTAACATTATTTAATTCCGTTTTACCTTATTTAACGTTTATATAAATATATAGAGTGCCAACATTTGCGAAGAGAAGGTGTCATGGAGTCACCACAACAAACCCTCCGGCAGTTAATATGTTTTCTAAACCGGAGCCGCTATTTCTTTATTCAAGTAGCTCCTTATTGGCCCTCCTGAGGCAGAGTTTGACCCCATTCCAGGCCCACTGCTTCACAGATAAATTCTGGATGAGCCGAACCCAGGAACTCTGGATCTGTCACCACAAACTACGACCACTAGGTCACAGAGGTGGTTATATATATTTCTTATAATAAATAGTACGCTCCTATAAGCTAATAAATAATAGCTTAATAACAATTAATTATGTATACAATATAAAAGGAGAACATAAGAGAGGCTGAATAGTTACATTTTAAGAGAATACTTGTGCACTTACCTCATCATCGTAATCATAATCAACTGCTAATAGGCTTTGGTCGGGTCCTTTTAGTAAAATGCCTCCATCTTCCTCTACCCTTACACTATTCTTCCCCTCTCACATTCTTTCTGTTATCATCTCCTGCCGTCTCTTTCTTGATCTCCCTTGTGGTCTTTTTTCCCTAAACACTTAAATCCCCAACATTCTCTTTGGCATCCTCTCCTTCTCCATCCTCGATGTCTGACCACATCATCTCAGTCTTGCTTCCTCTACTATCTCATGTACTCCAACATCCTCATTACATGTCCATACCATCTCAGTCTTGCTTCCTCTACTATATCATGTACTTCCTATACCCCCACTCTATCCCGGATAACTTCATTCCTAATCTTGTTTCTCCTCGTGACAGCTAACATGCTCCTTACAAACTTCACTCCCATGTCCTCCTCTTTCCTAGTCTCTCTTACATTCACTGTCCATGTTTCTGCTGCATGTGTGACAAAGGGTACAAAGTACACCTCGTATGACACTTCCTTACACTTCAAGGGCACTTCTCTTCTCCATAGCAGGTCTCTCAAACACCTATAGAACAACTCTCCCTGCTGTCCTCTTCTCATTAGATCTTCTTTACTCCCACCATTTGCTTCAATCCCATTTCTAATATATTTTATACTTTGTACCTTTCTCAGCTCTATTACACCCAACTTTATAGCTTCCCTGCTTACCTCTAGGTAGTTATTGTTGCACCCGTCAGATGACATGGAATAGAACTCTAAGAAATACAAGGAGATGGTATGATTTGGCTGGGCCTGGATGGTAATTATACAATCGTCGAATTCTGCCTTCAGCTTGATACGACCCTGGACCCCAGTATAGTTCCTCCTACAGCCTGTTCACACAGAATGTCAATGATGAGTTTTTAAAATCAATCAAGGCGGCAACACGGTAGACATAAAGTATTTCAATTGCTTTTGTTTCTTTCTAAGATAAAAAAAAAATTGTTTCATTAATTTTGCTGGTGATTTTCTTTTTTTACATAACAAAAATTTTAAGTATTCACTAGAACTAGATGATATTTTTCAACAAATGGATTTCTAGGAGAATGGTGACTCATTGGTTCCTCAATCCCACTCTCCTTGTGCTAAATTAAGTCTGAAAACACTAACTTGTGATGGAAATAATAGAAAAAAAGAATAAAAAAGATACACATAAATGTGTGTTTTAACTTTGATTTTTTTTTTGGGTGAAGCTTCTTAATTGTCGAATCTGAAATTTTTACTTTCAACGAAGTGAAGTCAAAGTTTTCGAAGCTTTGCACACCCCTAGTGATAAAACACATATGAAAAAAAAAACCTAAAGTGTAGCCATAGAAAATTCGAATCCCGACATCACTGTCAATCCGGTCTGCCATGAGCGAACTGTAAGCCAATCATCTTCACCTTGTAAACCATACTGGATCTTGAACCCTCGGGCAGTGACATTGAAGTTTGAGACAAATACAATCTGGACATTGGCAGAGTCGGAGTAGTAATCGAGGGGCTCTCCGTGACCACAGAATGTTCCTTTACCCGCTGGTTGTCTGGAGCCCTGCAATGGTAGACATTCCTTTAGTGTGGCGGGGGGACTGAGGAACTGAGAGGTAGGGGGATGAAAGAGAGGGGGGCTGAGGAACTGAGAGG
>CABFOW010004520.1:33217-44351 GCA_902141385.1 Timema californicum
TGAGGAACTGAGAGGTAGAGTAGGAGGATGAGAGAGTGGGGGACTGAGGAACTGAGAGGTAGAGTAGGGGGCTGAGAAACTGAGAGGTAGAGTAGGGGGATGAGAGAGAGGGGGGTTGAGGAACTGAGAGGTAGAGTGGGGGACTGAGGTCGGGTTGATGACCGGGAGGGTGGGTTACCGAGAGGGGGTGGGGGACCGAGAGGGATGGGGGACTGTGTGTTGGAGGTGTCCCTGATACAGCAGTTTATTGACCTCTCAAGCTATAATTATTGTTTTGGTTTTTTTAATGTTCAAAAAGATGTAATTTATTACAGCCTTTTACTCTTTTAATTAGAAAACTAGTTTAATAATAAACACATATTACTATGAAAAAATATGTTTTTATTTGTTTGAATTTAATGGTCTAACATCTGTGAGAAAATCCCTTGTAGTCTTTACTAGAAAAATATACAACAAGTTAAATAAACTATAGAGAGGCTGAATACAGTTTTTCTTTAATCTGAATAGCCATTTTATTTATGAATCTCGCAGAACTGAGATTTTATAAAACACAACAAATAGAAGAGGTTAATATTCCAACATTGGTATGATATTTTTTTTTTCTTAAATTATATTTTGTTCACATCAATTCTTTGTTCTTTTAACAAATATAAATAAATCATGGCTGAATTAAAACAATATTTTGTTATAATGTTGATCCACATTTTGCTATGTGGATGTTAGGTTTGACCTATATTTACGTTGGGCAAAACTACTATTATGTAAAAAAAAAAAATCTTAATTCAAAGGTTTTTTTTTCTCAAATCTTGAATCTGAAACTATTTCAATCACTTGAATATTTCATTGTATTATATTTGGAAGAAGGTATAGGAAGGGTGGATAAAAAACCTATATAAAAAAAGAACAAACACAATGTTTTTTTACAATGAAAAGAACACAGTTCACACTTTACACTGCTGCCACTGGATAAAAGAGATAATGACTGCCTCTTGAAAAAAATTGATCATTACAGCCCAATCCCCCGACCCAGGTTTCATTCTATCGGAACTCATCAGGGAGGAGTGTGAAACGCGCAACGCTACTTCCTAAAGGAGGAAACCAAAAAAACACAAAAGGTAGGAGTGAGCAGCGATTACCTTTTTGTCCAGTTGCAGCAGAGTAAAGTGTGAACTGTGTTCTTTCTATAGTTGTAAAACCCATATTGTGTTCATCCCTTTTATATGTTTCTATCCACCTTCCTTGTACCTTCAAAATATAATAAAATTACCTCATAAACCGAAAAGTGGTTTTTCCTTATTGGATATTTCACTAACATTTTTCCTAAATAATATAAAGAATTATTCAAAATATGTTTTTGTTATATATGGAATAAAGGTTTCGAGTCCTCTTTCTTGTACCTTCTTCAATATATAACAAAACATACGTCAAAACGTGAAAAGAAGTTTGCCTCAAAGAGATATATTATATATTCACATTAAAGTATTTAAAAAAAAAATTATAAGTAGGAAGTCACTGTGACAAAAACTTGTTTTTTTAATAAATTGATAAATTTTTTAAAAACTATTTTCCTGTTGATTTAAAACTATTTTTAAAGGTATGCGAAGTCCACTTTTTTAATCGAATATATATTAAATATTCTTGAAGTTGAATACTTTTTGTAGGTTGTTTTATGCTTTAAAAGTATTATATTGTTCTTATTTAGTACTTATCTTTATTCCCTAAAATTACTTCAAAAAGGTTTTTTTGTACAATTTTTTGTACCATTTCATTTGATAAATCCAATTATTACCGCAAGTTAGAATTCAATTACTTCAGACTTTTCTTATATGAATACTCATTTTTAACAACTCAAAATGGCAACAATTCACTATAAATTGAGTATTTATCTGGCAAAAATGTGATTCTCGAAGCCAGAATTTTTTTGGAAGTTAAGTCGAAGATGATGTTTTTTTCGAATCCAAATCAAAGTTTTGAAGCTTCGAACACCCCTAATATTTGTTTGTAAGAGGTTAGTCACTAAAATTAGTAAAAAAAAGTTAATTTATTATTTGCTTACGTGATACACCGAAGTTCCGTCACTACTTTGTCCAGAAAATATATATTCTTGTTCCAATCCTTCAGAAATAAATCTATTATTGTTCATCTGAAAAAAATTGAAAATAATCCAAATAAAACTAAGGAAAATACAAACCTATGTAACATTATTTTTCTTACAAAACCTCCAAATGCCGAAATACAAAATCTCTCAAGAGGAAAATCCACAGTGTAAGTAACATTTTTTGTCGACGATAACTCTTTGCTAGTTATGACTAAGAACAAAGGTTTTCATGGTTATCTGAACGCTAAATTATGAAATGTGTTTGAAAAAGTGTCCATGGCAAGGATTTTAACATTAATCTTTTGTATCTGTAAATTAGAAGAATCACACTCGAATACAGGAATGCTACCAAATACACTTGGCTCAGCACACCACTGAGCTATTCAGGATTCTTCCCATACTCGCGACACGACAGGCTGCAACAATGATAGTTTATACATATAGTTGTTTTCCATCATCCTTTCATGCAAATGCCAATGCAGTTCCTCAATTTTAGTCTCCTCATTTTTAGCTTCAAATAATTAAGATACTTTTGTTTTATATTCGGAAGAAGGTATAGGAAAGGAAACACATAAAAGGGACGAACATAAAATGGTTTTCACAATGAAAAGAAAAACAAAGAAGTAATGGTTGCCTCTTAAAGAAAACCTATCGTCACCACCCAATCCCCCGACCCAGGTTTCATACTATCGGAACTCATCAGGGAGGAGTGTGAAACGCGCAACGCAACTTTCTTAAAAAAAAAAGTTATTTAAAGATTTAAAAAAAAATGAGCAAGCAAATTATCTTTGGTGAAATTGAGGCTTCCCGTTTTATGTTTTTGGAGACTTGTTGTGTTTGTTCTAGAGTGTTTATTTTAGCTCCACGTCTTACTACCCATTAGAATTATACACTTATGTACTAATAACGCTAACGGTATTAGGGATTAGGAAGGTTATATTTAGAGCAAATGTACTCACATTTGCGTGGAGGGAGAAAACCATTTGGGAAAAACCACCCAACGAGATTCAAACCTCAATCTCCCCGTCATCGGCAGTCTACCGTGCGAGTAGCACGTTAGACCACGCGACCACTGGAGCGGGTTTTTCTGGAGTTAAAACAGTTTGTAAGTTGTGTGCTGGTGTGATCATCTCGTTCAGGAAGTACACGTTAAGTCCTCTATTGAAAATAAGTAAAAGTGATGGCAGAACTCACGTTTACGTCCGACACTTGCAGCCGATCATTCCTACAATCGTCTCCGCCGGTTTCTAGATCCAGCTCCTTGAAGTGGATGTAGATTTTATTTATGCTACTCCACCGGTTGCCGACTGGACCAAAAGTCAGCAACCAACGGCAGCGGATATTGACTGGATAGTTTCCTGGATAGTTGGGAGAAGTTAGTTCTTGAAGAGAGGAAGTTACATTCAGCGTTGAGTTCCCGCAGATCGCTAAAGTACGCACAAAACAAACATCTTTATTAGGTGTGCAAACAAAGAATTTTTGTGGTCTAGTTGGGGCAGTTAAGATTCTACCATAAGTGCTCCATCAGGGTCGCCACTATTTCAGGGTTGCCACTGCCTTGTAAAGTCAGGAAAAGTCAGGGAAGGTTTTTTAGTGTAGTCCATTAAATTGCAGATTATTTTCTTCACGGTTGATAAGAAATCCATTATTTTGAGGTAAGATGGTATACTATGTACTGTAGCTTTTTAATTTTAAAACCTGATTTGGTTATGGTTATGGCAGACTTTCCTGGAAAACGCTGTGTTAAATTATGGCTTTTCCAAGATAATTATGAACAAAGATTGGCGACTCTAGCCTGTTTCTTACCTGGCTAAAAGATTCAAGAGAAATTAAAACTGGGGAAGATCCATTGTCATGCTTGGTATTCCAGTTTCTTAATTTGTTTGCAAATAATTATTTCCGCTTATTTGTGTATCTGTTATGGCTCTTAATTTGTTTGCATTGATTTACTAAATGTGCATTAAATGTGTTCTTAATAGTAAACTATGATAAAAACCATGGATACTATATATAGTACAGTGTCGGAAAAAAGTTTAAGACCACCCATTAGAAACACAATTTTTCTACATTTCAATATTTATATTTACTAAGAATATTACCACAAAAAAAAGTTTGGGTTGCATTATGTTTAGTAATCAATAGGACTCAGACCATTAAAAAAAAAGTTTACATTCCCATGTTTAGTAGACAATAGGACCCCCTATAGCCTTGCAGCATGCTTTTATCCTGCCAGGCATGGAGTGGATCAGCTTCCTACATTCTTCAAGCGTCACTTTTTGCCATAGGCTTTGGACTGCCAGTCTCAGTTCTGCCCCGTTTTGGGGCGTCTGCTTTGTCAATCAATATGCCATGGTGTTCCATAGATTTTCAATTGGGTTGAGGTTGGACCATAGCTCTATGTCCAACCATTTTTGAACTATATTTTTTTCTTTTTTTAAAAATATGCAATTTTGTTGTTGTGCGCCTTAATATTAAAAAAAAATTCTTAGCTTCTGAACCGTTTGAGATAAAGTAATTTTATTATCACCAAAATCTTTCATTTTTGATGTATATCATCATAAAATTAAGAGAGAGTTAATAAAGCAAAAAGTTTAAGACCAGTATATACGTGGATGATGTTTATTCTATTTAAAGCTAGGATCCAATGACGAGGATGTAATTTGCTCTGCTACAAAATCAGATTTACTCACAAGCAATGCTGGACACCTGCATTTGGAAACCATTTCCGTTTTCTGTACCGTCGGACACAAAATGTATCCACATTTTGTTGCTTGATGACGTAAAAGCTGGAGTGGCTGTGTTACCACAGAAACGACCAATCAGTTCAGAGTACTGACTCACCCCATCATGAACCTGAAATAATACTGTGTTAAAAACACCTTCAAATATACATTTTAAAAATACGGAAGCCAATAACTAAATTAAATAAGGGTGTGTTAAGCTTTGAAACAAATGTCAGCTTTGACTTAGCCTCCAAATATTTTTTTTCTGGCTTTGACAATTAAGAAGCTTCACCAATAAAAATATTGACAGCTAAAATATTCAATTTATGTTCAATTATTGCCATTTTGGTTTGTTAGGTACATTATAAATTAATATTAATTTGAAAAAAATCTGAAGTAATTGAATCACCAGTGGTGAGTAACTTGATTTATCAGATTAAAATCGGGTATCAGGGCTGCCACTATTTTCATAGTACCAATTGCCTGTGTTTTCCAGGTTTAACAGAAGGGATTCCCATTTTTAAAGCAGTTTAGATTGAAGAAAAGAGAAATAGAATTGCATTTTTTTTATTAAAGTGACCAAGTGAGAAGTCATGTAACTTAAGTTTAAAACAGGTGATTTAAGATTAATGGGGAAATGTATTTCCTGTAACTTCACAACCCTTGTTTAATATTGATGGGGAAATACATTCCCTGTGACTTCACAACCCTTGTTTAATATTGACGGGGAAATACATTTCCTGTGACTTCACAACCCTTGTTTAAGATTGACGGGGAAATACATTCCCTGTGACTTCACAACCCTTGTTTAAGATTGACGGGGAAATACATTCCCTGTGACTTCACAACCCTTGTTTAAGATTGACGGGGAAATACATTCCCTGTGACTTCACAGCCCTTGTTTAAGATTGACGGGGAAATTCATTCCCTGTGACTTCACAACCTGTGTTTAAGATTGACGGGGAAATAAATTTCCTGTGATTTCACAACCCTTGTTTAAGATTGACGGGGAAATGTATTTCCTGTGACTTCACAACCCTTGTTTAAAATTGACGGGGAAATTCATTCCCTGTGACTTCACAACCCTTGTTTAAGATTGACGGGGAAATACATTCCCTGTGACTTCACAACCCTTGTTTAAGATTGACGGGGAAATACATTTCCTGTGACTTCACAACCCTTGTTTAAGATTGACGGGGAAATACATTTCCTGTGACTTCACAACCCTTGTTTAAGATTGACGGGGAAATACATTTCCTGTGACTTCACAACCCTTGTTTAAGATTGACGGGGAAATACATTTCCTGTGACTTCACAACCCTTGTTTAAGATTGACGGGGAAATACATTTCCTGTGACTTCACAACCCTTGTTTAAGATTGACGGGGAAATACATTTCCTGTGACTTCACAACCCTTGTTTAAGATTGACGGGGAAATACATTTCCTGTGACTTCACAACCCTTGTTTAAGATTGACGGGGAAATACATTTCCTGTGACTTCACAACCCTTGTTTAAGATTGACGGGGAAATACATTTCCTGTGACTTCACAACCCTTGTTTAAGATTGACGGGGAAATACATTTCCTGTGACTTCACAACCCTTGTTTAAGATTGACGGGGAAATACATTTCCTGTGACTTCACAACCCTTGTTTAAGATTGACGGGGAAATACATTTCCTGTGACTTCACAACCCTTGTTTAAGATTGACGGGGAAATACATTTCCTGTGACTTCACAACCCTTGTTTAAGATTGACGGGGAAATACATTTCCTGTGACTTCACAACCCTTGTTTAAGATTGACGGGGAAATACATTTCCTGTGACTTCACAACCCTTGTTTAAGATTGACGGGGAAATACATTCCCTGTGACTTCACAACCCTTGTTTAAGGGGTAATAAGACAAGTTTTGAGAATTTGTTATGTATTTGATTCGAGTTTGCTTTGTATTTTAAAAAAAACTTGGCACACTCATATTATCAAGTAAATTAACAATTTCCTAAAAAAAATATTAAACTTATATCCATCCAAGCCACCGAAAGTTTACTATTGATGACACAAATTTCCAGTTTTTTTTTATCAAGAGTAAAAATATAAATTTTCTGCAAAATTAACGCTGTGCATTCAATATTAAAATTACATTATTTTTGAATATATTTTTATTTAATAAATATGTTTTAACACCAATGATTTTAATGATTGAATTTAAAGGACACAGATCGGAAGGATAACTTGGATAAACTGAATCCACATTAGCATGGAGAGTAGATGGGCAAACCACAGGTAAAAACAACTCTCAGTGCGCCCGACAAAGATTCTAACCTTGACCTGCCAGACCGACAACCCCCTTTACTGCAAGCTCCTTGTCTTAGACAGTGTTACCATCTGTATAAATGTGTTATCTTTTTTAAACAATATTATACAGTTTTATCACTTTGATGGAGGCTAAACCCATTCCACCTCTACCATTTAGGATTGTTAGGCCCACACTTATTTCCTTAATCGCGACTTCCGTCATCCTGTCATAAACTGGTTCCTTCTTAACTATTCCTTTCACCTTTTCATCTCTCATCCGAGCCATTCTTGTCAATGTCAACCGCAAACAAAAAATGTAGACATATTTTTTTGAAAGTACCTTCTTATGAAAATTGTAATGTAAATATAAACTAGTTTAGAACCTCTAGGTAGTCGCAGTCACACGATGCAGTCGACATGTTGAAGCAAGAGGCCATGTCTAGGGATGTTATCTGCAGCTGAACGATCTGTCCTAATGGGGCCACCAAGGTCCACGCGCAGTCCAGGAACGCTGCGTACTTACCCGACACGGGGTACCTAAGGGTCTGCATCCGCTGGCTAACGTTCATTATACCGCCACAAACTGGACACAAACAAAAATTTAACTTTTGAAAATTAGTGAAAAAGTTCCACAGACTTTCTGGCTAACCTTTAAATGTTAATACCACCTTACCAGTCAGTTTTCCTCCCATTCTTATTTATATATTTAACTTATATGATCCTTTAAATGTTTAAGAAATTATATTTTGCAAATGGATCCTGTTTATTTCAAAAATAAACTTGACTATTAGTGAAATTTATTATCAGTAGGGGAATGCAATTTTTTTTTAACGTGAATCAAAGATGAAGCAAAGCCAAATTCGAAGATATGGTGTTTAGTTTACTCTACTTTACACTACTTTTAATTTTTGAATTATCAAATAAGTTCATCTAAATAAAGAGAAAGGTTTAAAGATTAAACAGAGCACACTATACTATTTTATACTGACATTCTGAATGTAAATATGAATATGTATGGTAAAAGATGTAATTTAATTCCTAGTTGGTGTTAGATTATAATTTAGTGGCTGTTCTAAAAATAATTATATGTTGAAATATGTCAAAGTTAGTGAGAAATTAAAAATCTGTTCATAATGTAACATCAAAGTTTTCATTTACTTTCGAAATGTTTTGAAGATGCAGAGGTTATTGTGCGTGTCAATTTGAAGCGAAGGAGATTTACCCTTCCAACTTTGTGATTTTGAAGCTTCACACACCCTATTGATTGAGATGGTAAATATAATCTAAGAAGAAATAATAACAATTTAAATCCACCTTTGTTGTATTTTCTATAAACCCCCCCCCACCTGATATATTATCACTTAAACTCTAAGTTTGATAACTTAAGAAAGGGTTACCGGTAGTGAACATGACGGATGCCAAGAACCCTTCTCCTTGGTTTGACCCGTCAGTGACGAACAGCAGTGAAAGGTATCGCCCTGTTGAGTGGATTTTGGGTGGGTTGCTGTCCAAGTTACCACAGTATCGACCCATGCGGTGTTTTTTATTGGTAGTTTTATCATCGTATGCCTCGATATAATCGTAGTTACATGACGTGTGGTATTCAATTTTCAAACTTGTGAACCTAAAACCAATCATGAAATGTACATTTTGTACATGCTTATTGAATACTTAAAAAAACAAAAAAAAACAAATATGAATTGTCTTACTAGATAGTTTATTATATAAAGTATTTTGATGCCTAAAGATGTTTGTGATATTTTTAAGTTTGACAATGTCCAATAATATATGAGTGTGGTCTGTAGGGTAACTCGAATGTATCATGCAGGGTTACCTGAATGTGGCCTGCAGGGTTACCTGAGAGTTGACTGTAAGGTTACCTGAGAGTGACTCTTTTCCCCAAAGGAGCTGTGATGAGCCAGTTACATCGGACACGGCTATTGATCTGGTTGTTACTCGCAGGAGACTTTAACAGCCTTTGTTCTGTTATGTTGCCGCCACAAGCTGAAACATGTTAAAACATTACAAGTGTTTTCGTCATATATGAGTTTCTCATGCATTTACCTTTATCCATGCACTTAGGACTCCTCAAGCCGGTGTGCGCGTATCAACTAATGCAATCATTTTGAATTTCCTACGATATTTTTAAACAAGTCGTTATATAAGTTTATTCAAACATTCATTTTTATTAGTAGTAAGGTAAATATTTATAAATAAAGTCATTACAATCATCATCATCATCGCCATCAGTTTCAAACCTGTGGCCAGGCCAGTTTAGTAAAATGCCGCCGTCTTCCTCTTTCCTTCCTCGTTTAATCACTTCCATTATTCTCCTCTCACTTGCTCACTTCCTGTTATCTACTCCTCTAATAGCTTTCTTGGTCTCCCTTGTGGTCTTTTTCTTACATACCTCATCTCGATCATTTTCTTTGGCATCCTCTATTTTTCCATCATCATTACATGTCCATACCATCTCACCCTTGTTTCCTCTACTATCTCATGTACTCCAACATCCTCATTACATGCCCATACCATCTCAGTCTTACTTCCTCTACTATCTCATGTAACTCCAACATCCTCATTACATGACCATACCACCTCACCCTTGTTTCCTCTACTATCTCATGTACTCCCTGTACCCCCCACTCTTCTTTCCCTGATAACTTCATTCCTAATCTAGTTTCTCCTAATAGTGTATCAATGAAAATATACTTAATATACTTGTACTTTTCACCTCACAGTATAACAATAAAAAAATAAACTTACTTTCCACCTCGTACTGTAACAAAAATCCTGTCTTCTGGAGCGAGCGATCTGTCTTGAAGATGATCTCTATGCGATTGCGCTGCACAATCACCGGAGGGATATTATTCCCACAGTATGACCCAAATTCTGTCATCATTGTTGTCCAAGAATATTGCTGAGCAAGCACGGTCACATTATCAAACCGGCAATCTTTATGATCTTAAACGAAAATAAAACAAAGCATTTATTTCAAATATTAATGAAGTAATGGTTATTTTATAGAACTAAGGCTGTATAAAGCTTGAAAATTGGTCAACTCCAAAGTTGCTTCGGGGGGGAAAAAGTTTTTTAAAAATATTGCCTTTTGCAATATGGAACTTTCCCAGTTAAAATATTGACAATTTAAAAAAAAAAATTGTTATATTTTTGTTATTTTGTGTTGTTATGTATGTACTTAACGAACTCTTGTTTGCATGAAAAAATTAATATTTTTGCAATAAAATAATATTTACATGATATTTAATATCAAAAACTTTATAAATATGCAGAGTGTAATATCTTTTACAATACACATTTTTTTTTCGAACTTCAATTTGACTTTGGAAATATTTCATGCAGGCAACTCGCGTTCACTTCAAATCACATACTTAGACTTTGCATACCACTGTTTAGAATGGAATGAGATATAGCAGAGTGATATTAGAACAAACATAATAACGGCTTGAACGGTGGAAAGGGGAACACAAGTTCACAAATTAAAACTGCTATTGGAGAAATACTTTAATTCATCTTTAATAAACATTTAAGTTTTCGAAGAATTTTTTTAAAGCTATAATTATTTCTGTTTTGATGAATACAATAAAAAGAGAAAGTTTTTTTTGTAGAAGTTGGGGTGTGGGTGGGTGTGTGTGTGTGTATGTGCGTGCGCACACTCACACTCTCAAAACCAAACACTTTTCAAGGTCACACAACTTTTGAAATTGAATATTTTAAAAGTTACCGGTACTCCAACAATATTTTTTAGATAACTTATTTTTTATGCACCATAAAATAAAGATAAAACTTTACAATGAATTCCAAAATTTTGATTTGTTCAAATAAAATTTCAAAATAATTACAGAATTTCACTTCTATTCAGATCAAAAAATAGTTTACTAAACATATTATGGTATGACATGAATAGTTTTAATAATTAAGGAATGACTTTTTTTTTTGCTACCCTCTCCTTCCATAATGACTGCAGCTTCTCAATTAAACAAAGTATACAAGAG
>CABFOW010004520.1:44567-55066 GCA_902141385.1 Timema californicum
TACCTAAATGTTGACTGTCAGAAGTCAGCTGTGAGCTGTCAGTCAGCACCAAAGAAGCCATGGGGCTACTGTATATACCTAAATGTTGACTGTCAGAAGTCAGCTGTGAGCTGTCAGTCAGCACCAAAGAAGCCATGGGGCTACTGTATATACCTAAATGTTGACTGTTAGAAGTCAGTTGTGAGCTGTCAGTTAGCACCAAAGAAGCCATGGGGCTACTGTACTTTGAGAGTATTTATAATCATTAAAAAGAAACATTGATCAAACATATTACAATGATGAGATTAATTAAATGATGCTGATGCTATGAAACAAACAAAAGTAATAATTTTATAGTAATGAAAATTGATGATATTAAAGAAAAATAAATTAATATATGAAAATTTAATGAAGAAAGCCCAGCTGGGGAAGGAAGAAAAATATGTGAAGAATCCAATGCACAAAGGTGACATCTTCTTTTATTTTGTCTTCTATAGTAGAAATAATGACGCATTTAAACACTGATTGAGTAATAGTTTGGCATTGTTACCTTTATCACCTTTGTGTAGTTTTCCTCTTTCCATTGGTGGGATTTCTTGGTTAAATTAACACTTATGAGTTTATTTTGACCAATCTCCATTAATATAAAATTATCTAGCTACTGGGCCAACCTACCTCATTTTGAAATAACAACAGAAATAACATATGGCAGGGGTCAGCCATCTTTGTTGGGGCCCCAATCCACTTATCATTTTATCAACGGTCCTATGATCATCCATCATTTCTCTGCTCTACTTTTTATTTTTCGTAAATCTTAGATTTATTCCTTAAAATAAAAAATAAATCTATTAAAATGTCCCCAACTTTATAAAATGAATATATATATATATAGTCTCAATAAAAATGCATTTTCTCATATTAAACTATTTAACTTTTTTATTACAGTCAAAGATCAATTTTTTTTATGGTGATTTATTTTTCTTATGTGATCGCCTGAAAATTGACAAGTGATTGACAGCTCAGTCGCAATCGACCATATATTCCGACCCCTGACATACGTGAATCCGATTTTATTCTTTATTACTTACTCTGTTCAACATCAAAATAAAGGAATGATATTTGAATAGATTTTCCTGGGAAAATAAAAGTATAATTGCAGTTTAGATTCGTGCTGTAACCAAGAGGATATCCAGGAGACATAACGTGACCGAAGGTTTTGTTGGTAATGACACCTCCACAATTTGTCTTCCACCGCGCCTGCCAGACAAAAGTTAACAAAACAATATCATATATATGAACACTAACAACAAAAATCTATATTGTTATGAAAAACTTTTGAAGATCATTATTAGCATCAATTGTCTCCAGGCTGTGGCAAGATCAGTTTAGTAAAATGCCTCCATCTTTCTTTTTTTCCTTCCATCATCATTCCTCCTTTAACTAGGAATTTAATAATCATAAATTGTATTCGCCTCCAGTGGTTATGGAGCCGTGCACCCTAACCCCCTCCGCTCTACTTAGAAATTTAACTATGGATTGTTTGCCTCCCCCCCACCCTCCCCCAACCGATATAAAATTTCCGGGCATGCCAATGACCAGATCTATTTTCACACATTCATACGTTAAGTCATGTGATCTATAAAGGTCACGTTTGATATTAACTCCCAATACATACATCAATAATATAACAATTTAATCACACATTGAAAGGAGGATATAACGGCAAGGGTTATACACCTACCAGAAAACTGTGGGCCTAAAAGATCACAATTAAAACAAAACAAAACCAAATAACTACGTAATTTTTGGGGTATATCAGTCCCCTTCTTCAGCAGAAGATTGGATTACAAAAAAGTATACCTGCTGGCATAATCCAGGCTGTTTTTTTACTGTCTTCTACTGTACACAGGGACTGATGTATCCCAAAAATTACATAATTATGTGTTTTAATGTACTTTTTTTTTTAGTATTTAGTACCGCGTCTTACTACCCGTTCGGGTTATACACTTTAAGTACTAATTACTCTAATGGATTAGGAATTGGGAAGGTTATATTAGAGGAAGTGAACCCGCATTTGCGTGGAGGGAGAGTGGAAAACCATTTAGGAAAAACCACCCCCAGTTCACCCGACCGAGATTCGAACCTCGATCTCCCCGTCCTCAGCAGTAGAGCTCAACACGACAAGCGCGTTAGCCAACTACGCCACCGAGGCGGGTTAATGTACTTTAATTGTGAACTTTGAGGTCTACAGTTTTCTGGTAAGTGTATATCCCTTGCATTTCAATCCTCTTTTTCAAATTTTAATTGAATATAGCCGTTCGATTTCATTTTTTACTTTGTTTATATAACATAACAACAAAAATTGTATACTAAAATGTTATCAATGTTGGCCGAAAGTTGAAAATCGTACAGTTATACATTTTGTACTTACCTTGAAGCCGTCCGCTTGAATTTGACCGTTGCTGCGGAACAATACTCTCATTTTATTGGTTGTCCCCTTGATGGAAGCTGGGATATTACGTCCACACTGTCTTCCGAAGCTTACCCATTGCTCATCTATATAGTCGAAAGTCTGAAAAGGTGTCAATATTAAGATGAATGGCTGAACCTTAAGTTAAGTGTCACAGGAAATTGTTTGTTTTAAACTTTAATGCACGTTTATAAAGTATATAAAACATAAATAAACTGAGTGAAAAATGGTTTTGTTTCTCAGGCTGAGCTATGGAGTTTTTTTTTTTCAAATTTCTATAATACCTAGTCTATTTTTTAATTTTTTAGCACTTCGTCCTTATACCCGTTCAAGTTATACATCTATGTATTAATTACATTAATGTTTTAGGGGCTAGGAAGGTAGAATTTAAAGAAAGTGTGACCACATTTGCATGGAGGGAGAACGGAAAACCATAAAGGTAAATCCACCCCCCAGTACATTCGACCGAGATTGAACTCCAATCTCTTCATCATCATCATCATCATCATCATCATCATCATCATCATCATCATCATCATCATCAGTCTAGTCTATTGCGAGAGTAACGCCTTAGAACACGCGGCCACCGAAGCCACAAATCTCACTTGAAAAAAAAAAAAACTTGAGGATTTGGGTAACAAACCTCGAATCTCGAATGTACTTAAGGAGTCAAGAAATTTGAGGGTCCCATTTCTATTGAAAAGTGATTATTTTACAATGAAATATCTATTAAATCGATCGCAATGTCGCTGTTAACAAATGAAAAACTCAGAAAAACCACATCGATGTGTTTTTGTTTTGAGCATAACCTTGTGTCTAAATGTCCCGGTTAACAAGGGGTGGGATGGCTCTTAAAATAAAAGTCGAGTAAATCTTAATGCTCTAACCTCCACAAAATCGTTCTGGCAGTTGGCACTATTTTCAATGTAGAATCTCTCGACAAAGTCAAGCTGGATCGTGTAACCGTCGTCCACTCGGATCTCCCAGTCACACTCCGCATTGTTGGGATAGGTTTTGGGAAAATTAGGGGTTGAAATCTCCTTGTTGGCCCCGATGATGATTCCGCCACAACCTGACACATTTAAAACAAATTAAAAAAATATATATATATACATACACACACACACACATACACACTTTAGGTATTTACCGTGCTCTTTCTGATTCGACTGATTTTATAAGCACCAGAGAAATTTTCTATTAGCAAGAATGAAAGGGCCCAATAATTTTGATAGGAGAGTTATTTTCACATAACTTCCAGGGGTATTTCACAAGCCACAATCGACGGCTTTACTTCCTCTCCAAAGAAAGTTGTACAATGGCTTTTTATCGCTAAATAAAAATCTGTCGACATTGGCCGGGTTTGAACCTACGAACATTGGCTCCTGAAGCGAGCACGTAACTTCAAGACCAGCGAGGTTGATATTTTAAAACAATTAAATTGCTCATTTACAACATATATCTAGAATTATTTTTACTGTCGATATTAATTTTCTTTTAAGGGAATTCTATTAATAATCATGAGTGACATATATTTTCAAATAAGGACACTAACAGACAAGATCGTAAAAAAAAGTCATACTTTTCATAATTTTAGAGGAACTTATACTTTAAAACAAAGTTTCAAAATCTTTTTACTTCTCAAAGTTCAGGATCTTGTCCATCTTATGGCCTAATTTGTCACCATAAACACAAAAAATACCTTAATCTACATGTTTGGCTTCACAGACTTGACTCTAATCCTTCAATCCAGGGTTTGAACCCGACCAACATGGGGTTGATTTCCTCACAGGTGAGCCCTCCTATCTCTGGACCTAATGTATCTTACTTGTCATTATCATCATCATCACCGCGTCTTATTACCCGTTCGGGTTATACGCACTTACGCTAATGTGTAATGGTAGGGTGATTGTGAGATGAAATGGAGGACCTACAGTTTAACGTGGAATCCGAACCACGGTGGAGACCTGGCATTCCCCACATTCACAAGATGTCTTGTCAGAGGTGAAGGAAGGGTTTGGTAATCAGATAAATCTGTGCCGGGACCGAGGATTGAACCCCGGCCGCCAGCATAGAAGTCTGACACCTTACCCCTAGACCACCAGGTCACCTAAGATACATTATTGAAAAAAAAATACCGCAGAAAACCAATCAAAAGCTCACAGGTGTCATATCCCTGGGTGAACCCGTCAATAAAGAAATAGATTACTTTAAAAACATCAGAGAATATCTTTGTTCAGTACCTCCGGTGACAGGTTCCAGTGTGAGCTGGAATCCTTGACCTTGCGTCTCGGCATCCGAATGAAAGGCTATCCAGAGAGTGTTGGAGTGTGAGATTATATCTGATGGCGGACTGTTACCGCAGTATCGGCCGATACGAGGCGAGGAAGGGACGTGACCACTGTGGAGCAACAGGTTGTCTTTCTCACAATCTGCCTCCATATTCAGAGAGATAAAATGTATCTAGAACAAGCAACAAACAAACACATATTTTATGCAGTCAATGAATCTTCAAACAATTTAAAATTACATATTTTTTTATTTGTATTATCGAATCAAAGTTATTATTATAATATATTATTATTATTATTAGCACCGCGTCTTACTACCCGTTCGGGTTATACGCACTTACGCTAATGTGTAATGGTAGGGTGATTGTGAGATGAAAATGGAGGACCTACAGTTTAACGTGGGATCCGAACCATGGTGAAGGCCTGGCATTCCCCACATTCACAAGATGTCTTGTCAGAGGTAAAGGAAGGGTTTGGTAATCAGATGAATCTGTGCCAGGACCGAGGATTGAACCCCGGACCCCCAGCACAGAGGTCTGACACCTTACCCCTATACCACCAGGTCACCAAAACAAAGTTATGACCAACCTTAAATAATCATCCATGTTGAATGATTAGATTTTTATCAAATTTATTAAATTAATGGTATATTGGGTCATCTAATTTTTTAAATTCTTTTTACACCTTGGTTTAGTAATCATTCGGGATTTATGTATACTTTTCTATATTTTTTTAGTATACGCTTCTTTTTAGTAAACGTTTCTGTACTAACAACGCTAACGAATCAGGGATGAGTAAGGTCGAACCACAATCTGTCATTGGCAGTCTAGTCTATTGTGAGAGTGACGCTCTAGACCATAAGGCCACCAAAGCAGCTTATGTATAAATTAAATTTGCTAATTGAGTGAGAATAGAGAAGATATAAGTTTTGAGAAATGTACCAACATTTTCAAGGAGAGAGAGAGAGAGAGTGGAAAACCGTTTAGGAAAAACAACTTGAACAGAACTCCCGACCAGGATTCGAACCCCTTTCTCTCTGTCCCCGGCAATTCTGTCTTACACGATGTGGGTATAATTTATTTAAGAAAAATTTATACTCTAGGACAAGGCTATTCAATTAGTTACCCAAGCGGGCCACTCCAAAGAATCATAAAATTTGGTGATCCTGACATTTAATTCAATCTGGCAGTAATTTTGAAAGTTATCAGATTATACTTTTGTAGTTTAGAGGGGAGTGAAGCATTAAAAAAATGTATAATTTAGAATAGGACTATGCTTAGTAAATATGAAAAAGTATGTCAGGTCAGGTCAAAATAATTTAAACATAAATAATCATTAGTTCACTCAGCATTAAAATGATGATATCATCACCATGCTTCCTTTTTTTTACTACTCAAAGAAGAAAGTGCCATTCTAGAAAAATTACAAGCAAAGCACCCCGCTATTACTATAAATAACGCACGAACAATAAACCAGGCGAATATCAACTGGCGAGACATCGGCTGCTGTTGGGTGGAGGGGAGAAGAGGTGTGAGTCACACTCAGCCACCCTGATCATCGTCCAAGGTCAAAAGCAAGAATATGTTATGTATCGCAGCTGTTATGTGGTGATTGGCAGGCAATCTGCAGATCTTGGCGGGCCGGATGTGGCCCACGGACCACCAAGTGAATAGCCCTGCTCTTCTAGGATAAAAACTTGGCCATAAAAAAAAACCTTTGATTTCATAATACATGTATATTTCAAATATGATAATAACTAACCTTAATGGCTTGCCCTTCAGGGTACGATACAGACCACGCACAGTCTGTGTTAGGAGGGTAGTTATTGGGGTAGTTAGGGCTGGATACAGTCTCTTCTGGACCATTGAGCACTCCCCCACAAGGCGAGGATGAGTACTTCAGGGTGAAGTTCATTTTGTCATTGGTTTCGTACGAGCTTTGAGTAGCCTAAAAAAACAAACAAAAAAAACATTTTACATTGGTAAAAATGGATAAATGATTTTTATTAAAAATTATAACTTAACTTAATGTATTATTATTATTTATTAAATATCATCATCATCAGTAATTTGCTTATTAGTAGATCTTCACTAAATTATTATTATTATTATTATTATTATTATTATATTACAATTGAATAATTATTTTTATTGTTTTCTTCTTTATTATTATTAGTTTGCTATATTGTTACCACTTATCAACCAACCTAATGTAATTATCTTTTATAAGCCATGTATTGTTCTGTATTTATTCAGTGTTAAAAGTCTCGACTTTTGGCTTGCACTTTAATAACGGAAAAGGAAATTAAATAATAATAAAAAATCGTTAAAATATAAAATTATACTGAAACCTACAACAGTGAATGGACATATTTGGTTTGTTTCCTCACAATGGCGTTGCTCGGATATTTCAGGTACATAATATAACCAAATACCTTGAAAAGAGAAAAGAGGTTTTTCTTAAAGAGTAACTTCATACTAATGGGTGATTGGTTTTTATTTATGAAAGTTCTGTATATCACTTGTTTGTAAATATATTATCTATTTTTTTTTTAAACTCAAGAAGTTAAAAGCGGTTCTTACAAGCACTTTATTCATGGAGAACGGACTCGGATAAACCAGGGGAGTAGTCGCATTTGCACATACATCTGCGAGCTTTATTTCATCTGCAACATTATTAACATAAACATTAGCTTGGAATGAGATGTACCGTAGTTATTATGTTTTTTTATACATTTATGTTCTAATTTCACATTTCAATACAAGGTTTATTTGTACTTGACCAATATTGAACTTAGAGGATTGTTAAGTAAGGGTTATTTGTACTTGACCAATATTGAACTTAGAGGATTATTAAGTAAGGGTTATTTGTAATTGACCAATATTGAACTTAAAGGATTGTTAAGTAAGGGTTATTTGTAATTAACCAATATTTAACTTAGAGGATTATTATGTAAGGGTTATTTGTAATTGACCAATATTGAACTTAAAGGATTGTTAAGTAAGGGTTATTTGTACTTGACCAATATTGAACTTAGAGGATTGTTAAGTAAGGGTTATTTGTAATTGACTATTATTGAACTTAGAGGATTGTTAAGTAAAGGTTATTTGTACTTTACCAATATTGAACTTAGAGGATTGTTAAGTGAGGGTTATTTGTACTTGACCAATATTGAACTTAGAGGATTGTTAAGTAAGGGTTATTTGTAATTGACCAATATTGAACTTAGAAGGATTGTTAAATAAGGGTTATTTGTAATTGAACAATATTTAACTTAGAGGATTATTAAGTAAGGGTTATTTGTAATTGACCAATATTGAACTTAGAGGATTGTTAAATAAGGGTTATTTGTACTTGACCATTATTGCACTTAGAGGATTGTTAAGTAAAGGTTATTTGTACTTGACCAATATTGAACTTAGAGGATTGTTAAGTAAGGGTTATTTGTATTTAACTTGCTGATGGGTTTAAAGATGGCGAGATTACAACATAAGTATAAATGGTGCATCGTTATAATAATTTATTATTTGATAATTTTTTTAAAATATCAGGGTTGCCACTTTTGTGTTACCTACTACAAAATTCCCCCCCCCCTTTTTTATAGGTTTCCCAGAAGGAATTCCTATTTTTCCAAGGAACTTAGTTTGAAGAAATAAGTAATAAAATTTCATTTTTCATCAAACTAAGTGTAATGTCATGTAACTCATGTTTAAAACAGGATGATTTAAGATTGATGGGGAAATACATATTCTGTGACTTCACGACCCTTGTTTAAGGGCATGCATAGTCATTAAGTTCCCTTTTTCATCCATCCAAAGACTTATATCTTTCCTGCTCTCTCGGTGTGTGACAATCCTGACATATACCCCGAGTATGTTCTGCATGTACGAGCTTACCTGCGGCCGCTCGAATAGAGAGGTGTGTGCCGTAAAATCTGCAACTAGGGTAGGGCTTGGTACCGAACGTGCCGTTAAGCACTGTGAAGGTGAGCGTCTCATTGGCGGTGGACGGGGTGACTCGCTCCCAGATGCAATAGTAACTGGAGAGGTTGAGAGACTCAGGAGGAGAGGAGACGTATCCAGAGTCTCCGGTCAGATCCCCGCCACAGACTGGACAAACAATGATGTCACCCTGTGATCTCTAGCAGGATGCGGGATACAACACTTATCTCTATACTAGACTTGTTTACACTCTTTACTTTTTTTTTTCATTTGAGGTATTTAACGTTCACTCTCTGAACCGACCGATAATTTGGAATATAGCACTAGATTAAATCATAGTTTAAAATAGGAGGGTTAGCCAGCACACTTAGCTTAGTGATACTGGTGTGGAAATTGTTCAAAAAGATCTCTAAAAAAAACACACAACCACATTTATAAGAGCAATCTTTCACTGTCACAAACAACTTCATCGGGTCAAGAGATGCTATTGGTTGGACTGCAAGGTTTATTGTCAGCAGCTGATTGTTTTTTTAAGTTATAATTTTAACATATAGATGGCAGAACTTGGATTGAATAAATAGATGGATATAAAAACTAAAAGTTGTGTTATATATTGTATTATTAGTATTATTATTGTTTTGGACTAGGTCCCGGCATAGATTTATCTGATTGCCAAACCCTTCCTTCACCTCTGACAAGATGTGTATTAATCACAACTTGTGAATGTGTGGAATGCCAGGCCTTCACCGTGGTTCGGATCCCACGTTAAACTCTAGGTCCTCCATTCCATCTCACAATCACCCTAACATTACACATTAGCGCAAGTGCGTATAACCTGAACGGGTAGTAAGACGTGGCGCTAATATTAATAATGTTTCGGACTAGCTATTCAATCCAAGTGCTGCCATCTATTCAATAAAATCATAGCTTGAAAACACTCAGCTGTTGACAGTCAACCTTGCGTTCAACCAAGAGTACCATTCTACTCTCTTGGCCTGATGAAGATGTCTGTGACAGTGAAAGCTTGTCCTTAAAAATGTGTTTTGGTGTTTTCTTAGTGTTCTATCTATACAATTTCTACTCCAGTATCACCAAGGTAAGTGTGCTGGATATCCCTCCTAATTTAAACTATTAATCAACTGGTTACTGGTTTATCAGCACACGACTTATAACTAACTTAAATCTAGGACAAACACAACACCCAGCCCCCTGGCCATTAATTCATCACAGTGAAAGGGCAATACCAGTAATCAAACTCGGGACCTTTAATATGAGTAGGCAGACAGGTACTTTGATAGAGAGAAATGATCATAGCGTTACATATTTTGTATTATACCAACTTTTGAAATAGTTCAACTAATTCACCTTTAAAAAAACCCAAACATACCAATTATTTTAATATAAAGATTTATGTTACAAACATGCTACCATTATTGATGGGCACGATGTGTAAGTTATCACCCTCACGATAAAGTGGACCTATAATTAAGAAGAGGTCACGGTTCAAATCCTGTTCAGTTTTGTTTCTTTTAATTGCTTTCCCACATTACTTCCCCATGTAAATCCAGGTATGTATGTGTGTGCAGTACTAAACCTAGAGGTTGGTTGGATCCTCAATAGTTCCTCTGTCAACTGTAAAATGTGAAGAGGAGTACTAGGGAAATAAGGGGTGAGTTAGTTTCCTCACTGAACCAAAAGGTACTATCGCACATCAGCCTGCCAATCCCACAAACTGACCCTACAAGACACCTTCACTCCATTCATCACAGGGATTGGCTGTATTATGAATGTTATTAATAGTATTAACTGACCCTACAA
>CABFOW010004521.1:42593-55063 GCA_902141385.1 Timema californicum
GTTATACGTAAGGGGGGTAAGTGATGGAAGGGGGAGGGGGGCCAAAAAAGGACTCACATCTATAATCCTTTTTTTTTAAAATAACTTTTTATGACAGTGTTTTCCAAACTGTGAATCATTAGACGATACTTTGGTGGGTCGTTAAAAAAAAGTTTTTCACCTACAATGTGAACAATTTGTACTTATTTAATATTATAAAAAAGCTTAAAAAAATATTCGGAAAGTTAAATATTATTTAAAAAAAATTAAGGGTATAATATACCGAAACGGAAGCGAGGTTTTTATGTTCGTGTCTGTGACGAAGTCTATGACGTCATCAACAGGAACCGGATACAAGCGCAGCCTTCACACACCCGCCTCGTTGTAAGAACTAGATCTAGTAAAATTATATTCAATAATTAATATGAGAAACATTGTGTTAGTTTTAGGGACGAGCAAGGTCAAATTTAGAGGAAGTAGTACCCGTGTTTGCGTGGAGTGAGTGTAAAACAATCCATTTAGAAAAATGAAAACACTTTCAGGAGACACGAACGTGATTTCAACACCGATTTCTCCGTCATCGGCAGTTCTAACCAATTGTGAGAGTGACGCCATAGACCACACAGCCAAAGAAGCGATTTAAATCCTCCATTTCTTTTTTTTTATGCTAATGTCCATCAAAACTGGGATAATCGCGAAAGTTTGTCGTTCGAAAAAAAAAACGCGATTCTGAAATGTTTTCGAGCAAGTGTTCTTAGGAAGTTTACAACTTTTTTTATTAGGTCAGCATTGATAGCACCTACATCGGTGGTTGCATGGTCTAAGGTCCAACTATATTAGATTACCGATGACCGGGAGATCGAGGTTCAAATCTTGGTCGGATGCTCTAAAATGGTTTTACACACTTTATCCATGCAAATGCGGGTACACTTCATCTAAATGTGACCTTCCCAATTCCCAAAACTATTGGCGTAAATAGTGCATACGCTTATAACCTGAACGGGTAGTAAGATGCGCTGCTAAGAAACGCTATCAAATGTGACAGCTGCGGATCAGATGACTTGACGTATGAATAGGGGAAAGACCCGCCTCGGTGGCGTAGTCGGCTAACGCGCTTGTAGTGTTGAGCTCGACTGCCGGGGACGGGGAGATCCGAGGTTCGAATCTCGGTCGGATGAACTGGGGGTGGTTTTTCCCTAAATGGTTTTCCACTCTCCCTCGACGCAAATGCGGGTTAACTTCCTCTAATTCAACCTTCCCAATTCCTATTCCATTAGAGTAATTAGTACTTAAAGCGTATAACCCGAAACGGTTAGTAAGACGCGGTGCTAATAATAATAATAATAATAATAATAATAAAACTACACGAGTGGAATAAGGATAAGTATGATAATTTGTTTTTTTTACAAAAATAAAATTACACTCAAATACACTCGACAGGAGTTCAAACTCCGAACCACCCAACGACCGCCAATGCAGGTGGACTGTTTCTTACCTTGTGGAATACCTTATACCTCTCGGAACTATTTACGGCCTCATGAAGACTGGCGGTGGGTTACAATGAGAGCGCGTGGGTTCAAATCCCCGACAAAGCTATCTGTATCACTCTCAGCACACGAGGCCGTGGAAGAGAGAACACAATTGTGCCTTTTGTGTCAGGAGATCGTGTTAAAAAGTGTCGGTTAATACACGAGAAGGTATAGCCGGTAATCTTGATCCAAACTTCTGCACTCGTCATTAAAGTTTAATTTAATTTGTTGCCTATGTCATAAGGCGTATCGCTGGGCTTCCATCGCTTTGTACGTATATTGTACGCTGCTTTACAAACCTTTTTCATCTCCAAGACTTGGATTTATTGTTCCGTGATGGCGGTTAGAGGGACTTCACCGAGACTCACGCGTGGTGGTTCCGTGTACAGTCGCAGGGTGAGAACTGATACACCGGGAGCTCTGTGGGCCGTACACCTCCCTCCCTCCGTGTTATAATCACTGCTCGATTTATAGCTGGAGATCCCACATTTTATTTGTATGAGTGTGTGTGTATATATTCGTCGAATGAGTAATTTTTGTAGACACAGCCCATTAATTTTAAAAGATACTGATCCTATAAAGAAACATGCAAGGCCCTTATGTAGGCTACACCAACACGATGCTAGACAGATTTCCCCTCGTTGGAATGGTTATAATTAGTGAAGTGAATAGAATATGTCGCCTTTTCCACTCTTTATATATTTGGGTATATTAGAACGTTTTATTAAATCTTGACATGGCTGAGAATAGTAACGTGAATATGTTTTTTCAGCGCTTTAAATGTTTGAGCCGCTGAAGTGAATACAATTGATTATTAATATTATATGTTCTGTCCTACGACAGGTCCATTCCTTTTGTCAGTGAACTTAGACCACCAATGTGCCAATGTCCTCTGCCTCCTCCTTCAGCTCAGAGTTTTCTTATTTCTCTCAAGTCATCTAATATTTGAATTCTCCTCCTTCCTAAGCTCCTCTTTCCCTCAGCCTTTCCTTCTATGACGTCGTGCAGAAGACAGTTCCTCCTAAGGATGTGTGTCCGATCCAGTTTGCTTTAGCGCCGAAGAATCACATCCAAAATGGTTCTCTTCTCACCCACTCTTCATTTGTCCCCCTGTCTGTCCACCTGATCTTCTCACCCACTCTTCATTTGTCCCCCTGTCTGTCCAGCTGATCTTCTCAAGTCTTCTCCAGCACCACATTTCANTCTTCTCACCCACTCTTCATTTGTCCCCCTGTCTGTCCACCTGATCTTCTCACCCACTCTTCATTTGTCCCCCTGTCTGTCCAGCTGATCTTCTCAAGTCTTCTCCAGCACCACATTTCAAAAGTCTCCAAGTATTTCCATCTTTCTGAGAGTACAAGATTCTGCTCCATACAGTTTAATGTTCCAAATGTGGCATTTCATCAGTTTCCTCCTCGGTTCCAAACCCAACTTGCTGGTCAGCAGTGACCTCTTCTTGTTGAAAGCTTCTTTGGCCATGGCAATCCTCAACAAATTAAAATCATCAGAACGTAAAATATTTACGTGGTAACGTGATTAGAGAAATTAAATTTGAGTTCCAGTTAGTTAAGTAATCACGTGGGCACATAGCTTTGGTTTGTGACAATAATTATCCTGTAATTTAGAAAAGTAGCTAACTTTTAGTAAATATTAATCAACCTTTGCATTATGATTAAAAAAGTGGTGTGATTTTTATTTGTTTTCTACCCTTTTGAAATTAATGCTATTTACTGTAAAAAAATTTACTAAGCCTAAAATGTGTCTAAAAATAGTTTATCAAATTTTTTTTGAAATATGTTTTTATTGGATTGGATTCGGAAGCTTAACATTGTAAAATATTCAACAGAGATTCAAATTGAAACCTTAACATACTAAACCTAAAATAAATTATTCAATTCAGATATGAACCTATTTTTAAAATAAAAAATTTTAATCCAATTTTTTTCTAAGCGTGAGATTTAATTTGAATTCAAATATAATTTTTTTTTTAGGCATGATATTTGATTCGGGTTCTATTCGAGTCATTTAGTCAAGATTCAGGCTCGTTTTAATATTGAAAATTATGGATTCGTACAGACTTAAATTCTAGAAGAAATACAACCGCATTTGCATAGAGACAGAATGGATTTTTTTTTTTAGGAAAATTAGACCTAAGTACACCCGACTGGGATTTGAACCCAAACTTCCTCATCACCGGCAGTCAAGAGTGACTCTTTAGATCAAGCGGCCACTAAAGCGAGTGAAATCCAAAGTTTTATTTTACATACTCCTTTCGTGTGAATTGTGATGCATTTCTTTAAAATTCGTCCTTATTTACAAGTCCCCTTAGATTAGATAGTGTGTTGTTATTGATAGCCCGTTCTCACACTAAAGCATACAAACATAAAAGAAACCCACTTCAATGACCTCGTGGTCTAAGGCGTTACTCTCATCATATACTTGACTCCCAATAACGGGGATATAAGGGTTCAAATCCCGGTCGGGTGTACTGAGTATGATTTTTTTTCTAAATGGTTTCCCACTCTTACTCTTTGTAAATTCGAATACATTTCCACTTAAATTCTACCTTACTCCCTCCTATACCATTAGCGTAATAAATATTTTCGTATAACTCAAAACAGGACCTAAGACTTGGTTAATAATAAAAAATAATAATTTCCTCAATCTCTTATTTTCCATCCCTCCCCCTCATTTTTAAACTTTGCATCACTGTCACTAGTTCTAACCGCAAAGCCAGTTCTTAAACTATCATTAATACAGAAAAGAGAATAAACGGTACGGAACTCCGCACGGACTTTCTCGCTCTAGTGTTTGAAAATGGAGATATTTACTCAAAACTCGTAATATATGTAATACTTGCAAACCCAAGCATAAATCGCACTTTACTTATGTAAAACTATTTCTTTTTGTCCCGGTTTTAAATTTTATAATTTTATTTTAAAAGAATTAATATCCTCATTTGTATGTTTGGACCGATAAAAAAGATCAATGTTGGGTCCACAAGGGTCAACACTTCGTATTAAAATTTCAACTTCCTGTTAAAATTTTCGACATTTTATAAGGTGTTGAAAATCTTCATGCCATAGCATTGCTATTAAATTCCTCATTCATAAATTTTGACCAATAAAAAATGTCAATATTGGCTATTGAGTCTAAAATGGATATAAATCATTGTTGTACAAACATTTCTCCTAAGAGGTTTAAAGAAAATCACATACACTTTTAGAGACTTACTAATATTTAATTACTATTTAGCATTGGAGAATTATTGCGTTAAAACTTAAGTGGTATCGCTTTACAACTAAAGCTCACAAAATTTTATTAATATATTTGCCAATATCTCAGAAACTGTTGGATTTATACATATATATTTCATATACAAGTTTTTTAATTTTTAATAGTACTACAATTTTGCAATAATAAGTTATTTAGTATCTCAAATAGTTGCGGAGATACGGAAATTTCTGTTTCTGTAAAGTACCCTAAAATTCCTTTTAATGGTAGTATGAAAATATTCAGTCTATTTATAATCTTACTCAACACCTAGATACGAATTTTAATCAAAATCTTCAGAGTCGATTTTGAGAAAATCGATTTTTTCTCTTTTCGCCTTTTCTTAAACTACTCTTAATTCTAAGTTTAAACAGACACACAGACATACGTCATTGCAAAGACAACTTTTTAGGGTTTGGGGGGTCTCGAAACGTCGACATCCATCAACATTTCAGGATAGATTTTCTTTTTCGGTCGCAATACTTTTACCTTTTGTGATCGAAAAGTTAAAAAATATATATATTTACGTATAGTTTGAAAGTTATTGGTTTTATAAAAATATGCTTCTTATGAAATATTAGTATTATAAAAAGACTTATATATTTGTGAAGATAAGTAATTTCATATCTCAAATAGTTTAGGAGATATTATAAAAATAATTTAAGCATCAGACCAGAGCCCTTAAAGTCATTTTGCCGAAATATTGAGGGAAACCATTTTGTTTGGAATATTTAGAAATGTTTAGAAATGAAATTTAATCAAAATCGTTAGTGCCGATTTTGAGAAAATCAACTTTTTTCTTTTTTTTTGCCGTTCAGTAAACTACCCTTAATTTTAGGGTTAGGTATCCAATTCCTAAAAGTCCTCAGGGAAACCCTATTAAAACCCTAGATAACAAGTTTTAGCCCGATCGGTAAAATAGTTTAGGCTCTAGTTGGTGGTAGGTACAGACAGACGGACGGAATGTCAAAAACAACTTTTTTGGAATCGGGGGGGGGTCATAAAACGTCAAGATTCATCAAAATTTTGAGTTCAATTTTTTTTGACGATCACAATACTTTCTCTATATATAAGATAGCGAGAAAGTAATAAATAAACCACAAATAAATTCATGACACCGCGATAAATGCATATAAATTCTACGTCTATTTATAACTTGCAACTTCACTGCGCACCGGACAGAACAATAAATCGATTTCTAGAACGGATGTAAGAAAACAAGAAGATAAAAAGAGAGAGAGAGAGAGTAAAAAACCCAGCAGTTCTTTAGTTTAAAAAAAAAAAAACAAGCGAATAAAATCGACACGACCTCTTTGCGTTCATTGACATTTTAATCATTCATGTGTTAACAGGTGTGTTTGTTGTGTGCAGTCGCGAAAACTTTGGAATCATGTTCTTGTCCGTTGGTTTCAGAACTAATTAGTAAAAAAACAATAACAAAAAATAGATAGTTTGAACCTTGACAATTGAGGTCTCACCATTTTCAATGGGTTACTTTCGGAAAACCTGGACGACTATTGTGTACAGTTTAAAATAAAATATATATACACATCTGATTTATTTCAGTAAAGTAATTAGTTCTTAAAACGCTATCGGATGTATATATTTACGGAAGTTACGGTTGGTTTAAAACTCATTACTACTAAGGTCATTGGTCCGTTTTACTGCACAATTGGAGCAAGTATAAGCTATAGATAGTGGTTCAATTGATTTCAAATCATCACAGTTCACGGTGTTATGAGGAATTAAACTTGCTATTTTATGTTTTTTGATATCATTTTGTTACCATTTATAAGGTAAATCAATTAATGTATTGGGCCAAAATAAATATTTCAATGATATATTAATATAATTATATATATATTAGGACTATTACAGGGAGTACAACGTGAGATAGTAGAGGAAGCAAGAATGAGATGTATGGACCTGTAATGAGGATGTTGGAGTAGAAGAGTGGAAGAGAGTATAGGAGGAAGGATAGAGGATGGAGGAATTTTACAAAACAGACCTGTGTTGGCGGCCGGGGTTCAATCCTCGGTCCCGGCACAGATTTATCTGATTACCCCAAACCCTTCCTTCACCTCTGACAAGACAACTTGTGAATGTGGGGAATACCAGGCCTCCACCGTGGTTCGGATCCCACGTTAAACTGTAGGTCCTCCATTTCATCTCACAATCACCCTACCATTACACATTAGCGTAAGTGCGTATAACCCGAACGGGTAGTAAGACGCGGTGCTAATAATAATAATAATAATAATAATAATAATAATAATAATAATAATAATAATAATAATAACTTTAACATTTCAATAGTAGGATATGATTTTCTGATGCTATTTCAAGGCTAATCAAACAGGAGATTAGATTCATGTTTATAATCGAACCGAAACACTTTTTAAAGTCCGATTCCTTGTATTATTAATTTTTTTAAAGTGAAATTGAGANCCCCTTCACTCCCCCCCGGCCGATCAATTCTTCGTAGGGAACGGTTTCACATGACTGTCTCATGCAAACTTTCAGAGCGTAAAACTGAGAAACTGCATGTAATGTATTAAAGAACACTTTTATTTCTATTTATTTTTTTCGTCCGGAGATGTAACCACAAAAGAACGTTTCTTAGCGTAGAGGAAATTGCTGTTTTCTGTGATGGATCTTAGAGCGTCTTTCTAGACAGACTCAAAAACTGATTGAGCGTGAAATTCACTGTCTTGTATGTTAAAACGTGATGTTTTTTTTCCAACAAAAAAATAAAATAAAATAATAGTTTATAAAAGATTTGCTTCATTCATTAAGCAACCAACAGTAATTATGAAAAATATTTTTTTTTAATAATCGGATATGTTGAATTAAATTTGAATCAGGTTCAACCGGTAAAACCTAATTGCAAGCTGTTCAAGTGTCATTAATTAAGATATAATATTTGATTAGGTACAGTAGCCCCGTGGCTTCTTTGGTGATCACTGACAGCTCGCAGCTGACATCTGACAGTAAACCTTTAGGTATATACCTAAATTTTGACTGTCAGAAGTGACAGCTGCTAAACACTGCGTAGGGACACATAATTTGGTCTGGTACCTTTTCAAAGCCGTCAGCTGTGAGCTGTTGGTCAGCACCAAAGAAGCCACGTGGCTACTGTAGTTATTGTAATCAACAACATTTTTATTTTTATTTATTTAAGGTATTAACGTGTACTTTCTAAACCGACTTATTATATCAGCATTCGATCATTTCTATGAGCTATCGTGAAAGTACCTACCAATTTTGCCAGGAAAGGTATTTTCACAGACCTTCCAGGATTTTTTTTAAATGTCCACGATCGACACAGGACCGACGGCTTTACTTCCTCTCCGAAGGAAGTTGTGCCACGGATTTTTATCACTCAAGAAAAATTCATCGTCGTCCCCGGCTGGGTTCGAACCCACGGACATCGGGTCCTGGGGTGAGCACTTTACCCCAAGACCACTGAGGTCGATGTAAACAATAATAATTTAATAAATATAGGCCAGCTCAACTATTCATGTTTCAATACTGATAGGTTTTGAGGTGTGTTCTTAAATTTGGTATAAATATATAATTTATTATATAATCGCTTCAATGACTAAATGTTCTATGACGTCACTATCGCGTTAGACTGGCCTGCTGATGATGGGGGAGATCGCGGCTCGAAACCCTGTCAGGTATACTGAGAATCGTTTTTCCTAAATGATTTCCCTCTTTCTTTCCACAAAAAAAAATGAGAATAGATTACCTCTAAAATGTTTACTTTCTTATCCAAAATCCATTAAAGTAATTATCTTTATGACCCGCCTCGGTGGCGTAATTGGCTAACGCACTTGTCGTGTTGAACTCGACTGCTGAGGACGGGGAGATCGAGGTTCGAATCTCGGTCGGGTGAACTGAAGGTGGGTTTTCCTAAATGGTTTTCCACTCTCCCTCCACACAAATGCGGGTTCACTTCCTCTAATTCAACCTTCCCAATTCCTAATCCATTAGAGTAATTAGTACTTAAAGCGTATAACCCGAACGGGTAGTAAGACGCGGTGCTAAATATTATTATTTTTAATTATCATTATGTGTAGTCTACAACCTGAACCGGTAGAAAGGGTGGTGATAACCAAGATTGTAACTTACCTTAGAATCAAACTAGGGTCCACTAAATCTGTATCCGTTCCAATTAAGATGGGGATGTAGGGGACGCGAGAAAAGGTAAGGTGTTTTTTTTTCAGTTTTAATATCAAAACTTTTCTTTGTCCTAAACAAATAAAATATTTCTCCAGTAGAAACAAAGAGTTTAATTTTCTTCACATGGTAGTATCAACAATTGTTGATATCTGTCATGAACATAGCGACCTTATTATTATTATTATTATTATTATTACTATTATTATTATTACTATTATCACCGCGTCTTACTACCCGTTCGGGTTATACGCACTTACGCTAATGTGTAATGGTAGGGTGATTGTGAGATGAAATGGAGGACCTACAGTTTAACGTGGGATCCGAACCACGGTGGAAGTCTGACATTCCCCACATTCACAAGATGTCTTGTCAGAGGTGAAGGAAGGGTTTGGGCAATCAGATAAATCTGTGCCGGGACCGAGGATCGAACCCCGGACCCCCAGTACAGAAATCCGACACCTTACCCTTAGACCACCAGGTCACCTGTCATAGGGACATTAGATGATAAACTTTTTAAGAGAAGAGAAAAGGTTGACATTAAATTCTAGAACACCCTCATGACAGATATTCAACAACTTTTGATATCACCATGGAAAGAAAATCAAACTCTATATTTCTACTGGAGCGATATTTTATTTATTTTGAACAAAAAAAAAAGTGTTGCATAAAAACCACAAAAATACTGCCCTTAGCGCGCTTTTTTTTCTTTCCCATTCCAACCTTAAATACTCTTCCACGTGATGGGTCAAGATTATTTTGATTATTTTATGTGATTTATATATTCAATACATCAATATACAGGGTGTGAAATAATTTTTACTGCCCACAATTTTTCCGCTTAAGACGGTTGCAAAATTTTAATCTCGCTCGAGCGGTTTTTGGAAATCTATATCATCAGCTTCTATGAAACGCCTGACCTAGTACGCTACTCATTGGGAATATAATCCGCGTCCAACTGATTATTCGGCGATCACCTGATTAACGGCCTCAAGTTAATTGACGAGCTAATTGATCAAAAACATAGATCTAATAATAATGATAATAATAATAGTGAATTACCTTTCACCAATCATTCCCGAGGCCAATTCTTTCCCCTGAAGCGTGACTGAGCCACAATGTCACAAAGATGGAGTCGAGCTGCCCCCGCTTCCCTTATCCCCACTTCCCTTATTGCCATCGTCAGATGACAATCAAAATTACAAGATAAAGAAAAGGAAGTCTTTGCGTGTGTTCCAGATTACAAGATATCTGATGTGTTAAATGTTGCCATGGTCAAAACGGAAATACTTTGTGCAGAGGGGAATTATGTTTCCTTAATATATATCTATGAAAAAAATGGTACGGTGCCCCGAACGGACTTTCTTCTCTCGCTTTTATATTAAAAATATACTTTTACTAAAAACTTATATGATTTGGAAAACGAAATAATAGGTTTATACATAGTTGTAGTAACATTACACCAAAGACCATAAATGAAATAATATACACTGTTACATAATCTATGGCATTATGAACTAGGAACACTGTTACAGAAAAATTTAGAAAAGAGGAACATCTTTGTCCGCCAAACAGCATAAGAATCTATTATTATTATTATTACTAGCACCGCGTCTTACTACCCGTTCGGGTAATACGCACTTACGCTAATGTGTAATGGCAGGGTGATTGTGAGATGAAATGGAGGACCTACAGTTTAACGTGGAATCCGAACCATGGTGGAGGCCTGGCATTCCACACATTCACAAGATGTCTTGTCAGAGGTNCAGTTTAACGTGGAATCCGAACCATGGTGGAGGCCTGGCATTCCACACATTCACAAGATGTCTTGTCAGAGGTGAAGGAAGTGTTTGGTAATCGGATAAATTTATGCCGGGACCGGGAACATAAGAATAAGAATCAAATTCATTTTTAAATATCTGAATTAAAAAGTATTAATATTTTCTTATAGCTCAGAAATTGTTGGTTTTTTTAAAAACACATAACAAATAAAATATGTATATTATCTTTAATAGTTGTACAAAAACGATAAATTATTTCGTATCTCAAATATTGGCGGAGAAGTTATCAAAATAGGAAATGTACGATTATGCATAGTACCCCAAAAATAATTTTAATGAGAGCATGAGATTCTCCATTTTATTTTTAATGTCAGATAATGCCTGGATACTAACTTTTAATCAAAATCGTTAGAGCTGAGTTTGAGAAGAAAACAATTTTTTTTTTCTCTTTTCACTCTTAAGGGGGGGTGGGTGTTAGTGAGCGCGAGTTTAGTAAATTAATTTAGTAGTTTTTATAGCATAACAATTTTTGGCCAAAATAAATCAAATATTGCCCCAGTAGAAACAGAGTTTAATTTTCTTCACGTTGTGATATCAACAGTTGTTGAATATCTGTCATGAACATAAAGACATTAGATGACAAACTTTTTAAATAAAGAGAAAAAGTTGTCATTAAATTCCAGGACACCCTTGAAAGATATTCAACAACTGTTGATATCAACACGTGAAGAAAATTAAGCTCTATGTTCCTACTGGAGGAATATTTGATTTATTTTGGCCAACAAATTTTAATGCTTTAAAAACTTCAAAAATACTGCCCTAAGCTTACGCTCACTAACTCCTCATCTATAGTAAACTACCCTTAACTTTAGACGGATTAAATAGTTATTATTTTTGTTAGATATGATTATAGCAACATCTAGATATCATACTCTTTTAAATTGAAAAACGACACCTGGACACGGGCATCGAACCCGGGAACTCTGACTTTCTACGTTAATGCTCTAACCACTGAGCTATCCAGGAATCTTCTCATGCCTCAAGATAATTTTTCACTCAAATTTAAAGCAAAGTCTGTGATAGACGTGTGTAAATCGTCAGCTACACATGAATAATCAATTTATAACATTAGCTCTTAGATAACGCAGCCATCTTCGACTCTGGAGGGATTTTTACTGCCAATGGTACAATGACATTTGTATTGATGTGCGTACCATTATGGATTAAATAAACCAAGCGATTATCTAGTTAATTCGCTTTGCCTGTTGGGGACTCCGCCCCCAAACCCCCGGTGAGTTTTCTTTGCAAGTGGATGTAAACTAATGTAATTCCAAAGCAGTTTTTTGTTAGGTCCTACCGTTTTGCCACAAGAGACCTCCAAAGAAAGGTCCCCGCCGACTTTAAAGTTGCTCCGACATTTTGAAATTTTTATTCGGGGGTTAGAATTTTTTTTTTTACTTTTTGGAATTTTCCCGTCGGTTACAGGCTGTAAGCTATAATTTTGCCAAATTTGAAGTTTCTAGCTCATCTGGAAGTGGGTGAACATTAATGTCAGTGAGTAAGCAAGCCATGTGGCTTTATATTAGTATAATAATTATAGTTATAACCTCATCTAAATATCATATTATTTTATAGTTAGATAGTTTATTATTATTATTATTAGCACCGCGTCTTACTACCCGTTCGGGTTGTACGCACTTAAGCTAATGTGTAATGGTAGGGTGAT